>CM042219.1:3955000-4057500 GCA_023566465.1 Cottus gobio
GAATAACATGAAGGTATGGGGAGAACCGTGTTCTCGTAGCGGACTGTTTCCACACGCATATGCGCACCACCGTGTTTTATCAACAGGTTAAAGCAAGGCAAGTTTATTTGTATAGCACATTTCAACAACAAGGCGATTCAAAGTGTTTCACATAAAACCATTAAAACATAATGTAGAAGAAAACAAGATTTAAAAACAATTAAGAACATCTGCCGCCGCGCGCCAGAAGGTTAACACAAATCCTGACCCACATATTGTGTTAATTTAAGATTCAAGACGTCCCAATTCACATTAATATGCATTAAAATGTAAATTTTCAATCAATATTGTGATCATATGTCTTGTAAAGCCGACAGTACCACCTTCAAGTGTTATTATGCATTAGTGACGATGACAAACTGTGAGGTGTGATTGGATAAACTTTTTTTGTGAGTCAAAACACCTGGAAAAAAAGACGATCTTGACAATATTAACAAACGCGAGTCCCTTGTGTTGGTGAGTTTAAAAGTAACACATTGCAAAGGCTTTGATCATTAATTATTAGTTATCAGTCACATTCTTTTCAAAACAGACCTCATTCAAACTTTGTTTCTTTCAGAAATCTCGATAGATCTTCCTTTTTGGGAAAACAGAAGGTGCCGGGACATTGCTTTTAACAATAGCATCCAACACCTCATTTCAAAATGAAACGATTGTATTATTGGTTTTGGCAATTTTCTGATATGTCATGGGCAGTGGTGTATAAAGTACCCAAAATGACTTGAGTAAAAGTGAAAGTCACCTATTAGAATATTACTTGAGTAAAAGTCTTTAAGTATCTGATGTTTACTGTACTTAAATATCAAAAGCAATTTTCTGATATTAAATGTACTTATGTATTGAAAATAAAAGTACAAGTAAATACTGTTAATAAAAAAGCAAAGGGTCAGAATTTTGAGATTTATGAAGTTTATTCTTTATTCTAAGGAGCTGTGTTGAAAATAATTGGGTTGGCTGTGATCCATCCAGGAGCAACAATGTTTAACATAATATAATGTACATAAGTATACTATTGCATCTACTATGAACGTATCATCATAATTCTCCAAAAAGCAATATGACACTATGAAGGAGTTGTAACAGTGCGTTTATAAGTATGCTCAACAACACACAATGGCTGGAGCCCTTGGACCACATACTACACGACAGCTTTGTCAATGGACCTCTGAGACAGTGAAGGGATTCACTAATGTGGTCTGCTTGCTGGTGGAGGGAGTCTCAGGAGCCCCTTTCCTCTTTGTTGATGTCAGCTCTCCATAAGGTGGTGTACATGCTTTCTCTGAAACAGTGACAGAAAGACATTTTGGAAGCATAACAACTTTAGCTAGCCCCACTTGCTACACACACTTGCATGCATCTCCAACTCAGACACAGTTCAAATCGTAATGCCGCGCTCTCGCGGCTACTGTCAATCCTATGGTGTGGTGGCTAAGCTAACTTAACGTTAGCTAGCCACGAGAGGGCAGCATTACGTTAGCTAACTTAACTTTAGCTAACTTAACGTTAGCTAGCCACGAGAGCGCAGCATTACGTTAGCTAACTTAACGTTAGCTAAAAGTTAAGTTAGCTAAAGTTAAGTTAGCTAATGTTAGCCAACTAGTGCTGCAATGATTATATCTAAGATGACTCAAATCAACAAAATCTCACAATTGTAAACACTTCCTCAATTCATGGGATTAATCTTAATTTACCTCAATGTGTTTCCTGAGGTTGGATGGGGAGTTTTTGAATGCCAATATTTCAGTACCTTTGGGTAATCATAAGAGGCACTTCATCCGGTACGAAGAATCTTTCAAGAAAACATTTCTCGCAAATCTGGCAACGGGTGTTGATCTTCGTCACCACCATCGTTTGTTGCGGGAGTAACAGGTGCTTCCATTTCTGCTTCCATCATGAAATCAGTCATCGTAGAGTGGAATTCTACTCATGTAGTTGCACGCTAGCTTAACGTGATTAACCAATGATTTTACTTCAAGCGAGGACCACTGATTCCCAAACCTGCTTGTTGGAGTCTGTGTTCCACCACAGTCCCCAATGTTTTTCTAAAGATAGATTTGATTTTGTAGCGAGTAACGAAGGTTTCAGGTGAAGTAAAAGTCAACAGACATATAAATAGTAAAGTAAAGTACAGATACCCAAAAAAGGTATTTCGACTTCATTACTATACACCACTGGTCATGGGACACACACTATCCAGAACAAGTATAAAGTATAGACTGGACACACAGGTCAGACCGTATTGATTAAAATAGCTGTGATTAGTTGTTTTGTCATCTAAGACAGGAGCTTAAAATAGTCTTAAAATTGGTAAGGTTTTAAAAAATTAATTATATTTATTATATATTTATTTAAGGTAATTGGAGAATTGGATTTAAAAAGGGGAGCGGGTAAGGCTGCTGGACCAGGGGTTTGCTAATGCTAATCACTGGGGAAAGCACATACTGATTAGCTACTTCCTCCTCTGATTTACACACATTTCATGTTGTAAGACAGTGACTGAAGATGTAAGGATTAAAATCAAAAGGTAATTCACAATATCATAGTGTTACAATACACTGGCCACATTAAAATAGTATAAGTGAAATGTTCTTTTTTGCACAATACTGGAACTAAATCAAATTAATTATTATAAAGGTATTATAACGAAACTGTTATAATACCTCTGGGACTGAAGAGGGAAGCATACATTGAATGACCAAATCATTCCACTGGAAACAAAGCAATTATGATGACACTGCGTATGATTTTTCCACTTTATTTCTAATTTCATGGAACTTTTCGGGAGATCAGATTAAACAATGTGTTTTTAAACCCATGTTACACACACAGCCACATGTTAAGCAGCAATGTCTATTTATTTTGTATTATAAAATGACAAAAGACAAGCTTCTGCCACTGTTAAATATGTCTTGCATCCAATTCATATTTTCTACAGATATTTTAGGGCTGGCGTCTACAAATTTACAGCCTTCAAGAAGCACCTCTTGCCTCCCAGAATGCATCTTTTCCTAACATGGGCTTCTTTTCAAAAGTTAATCTGTTTTTACAAGTATGTTTAATAAAACCAACACAGCAACATATTCATCATCAACATGGTCAAGCAAACATATGTGGGAATGATCTGAACTCATTGAATGAAATACATATAACTTACCTGGGTCATTATTTGTTCTTTATCTACGACTAAGACCGTTGCTAAAGCATGTGGTTTAAGGATGATTATGAATGTGGGGATGTTATGACCTGTAGAGGTCAGACAACCCCACTTTATTTTATGTTATTGCATGTGGACCGGGTCTGGACCCAAAGACCCTCCAAAGATACTTTCAAAAACCCAATCACCAGCAGATCCTCAACATGCACTCTTTGTTCGGCTGGACTTGTTGGTTCTTTGTAACTGTCTTTTGTCAAATGGTGCGCTCCATTTTTGTCAAATGGAATTATGGAATTATTTTGTCACATCGAATTATGTGTACTTCACTTGATGTAACTTTATTGTATCATAACCCATTCCCCAATGTATTATATAGAGATATATCTGGTGTTGCCATCAAGGGTGGTTATTTATTTATTTTTCATTATATTATTATTATTGTCAATATTTTTTCCAATAAAACCTTTGTCTTTTGTTATTGCCGATGCATTAGCTTGAAAACAAAAAGAATAATTTATAAAAAAATAAAAAAAGTCAGTGATTTTACATTAAACTATTCACTTACATTTTCAGTCTGATGACATTAAAGGTGGCCTCAGACCTGTACATAGTTGGTTCATCTCCACTAAATATCTCAGCATGCACAAAAATCCCTCGTTAGGTCTGTGTTTTAGGTCTGCATTTCACATCTTGCTGTCAACAAGGTAATATTAATTAGTTTTTTCTGTCCATTTAGCATGATTTGCCATCTGAGGCTGGACATTTGTAAACTTTTTATCACACAATTACCAGTTCCATTTCCAATTCGTTGGGGTTAAGACATGGTATCATGGTTTGCGTTTTTCTTGTTTCCTGTTTTATTTTGAAGTCCTTGTCTTGTGTGTCTTCTGTGTCCCCTGCACTTCCTGTCCCTGTGATTGTCTGTTGATTGTCTGCCCTGTCCCTGATTGTTTCCTGCTGTGTCCAATCACCTGCACCTTCCCCTTGTATTTAAACCCTGTTTGTCTCCTACCCCGGTGTTGGATTGTCCTGTGTGTAGGCTGTTAGCGGTCTCCTGTTAGCGGTCTCCTGTTAGCGGTCTCCTGTTAGCGGTCTCCTGTTAGCGGTCTCCTGTTAGCGGTCTCCTGTCCAATTCCAGTTTTAGATTCCTGTTTTGATGCCCGTTTGTTTCCAGTTCGTTCTTCCGCCTTCTTTTACCCGGTCTGTTTGGAAGCCTGTCCTGGTTTTTCGAAGAATAAATTTACTTTCAATAGTTGTCTGCATTTTGGGTCCTCACTCTGTATCCAATCCTGACACATGGATTAAAAACTCCCACTATGACAGCACTTAACGGCAAATTGATTATCTGTTTTTAGAGATACCTTGTCATGTTAGTCAAGATTACATTTTTTCCCTGACAGTGGCACCGGTCAAAGGTCAGGGTGTCGCAAGGAATTATCACCCTGGGTGACATAAATATCTATTTAGAATTTTATGGCGATTTGGCAGGATAGCTCTGGACCAAAGCAATGAGGGGACAGACGGACTGACACTGAACATTCACAACCACCTTTTCTCGCAGTTCAACATGTAGAGTCACTTCATGACCTTAGCTTGAGGCCATCTAAAAATAATCTTCAACAAACCCCCTTTTTATTTTTTATCAATTACCAAAATCTGCCAAACTCCCAAATGCCATTTATTAAAAATAAATTAATTGTGTAACCTATTTCTTGTCTATGAATTCAAAGATAATTGTGGTGGATCTATGGTGGATCGCTTGAGAGACGTGGAGAACTGCTGCCATCCAGGTCCAGATGGCATATCAGAAGTAAAGTAACAAAGGCCTTCATCCAGGCAGAAAGAAACCTGTTAATGTGTAAATTATTGAAATAACTATCAAAGATCTATGGAACAGTCTTTTTTTAGGAAATGGCATCCATCAAGCTAATTCCTCCATGGCATTACCAGACCACAATAAGCTGTGTTGTAAGGTCTTAAAGTATAATAGAAAATCCCATATTCATGTATTTGGACTGTCAGAATGTCTGTCTGGCATGTTGAGCCATTACAGTTCACCAGGTGCCACAACAGAACCATAGAAGACATGTTGCGCATACATCAAATAGCTGCATATGGATTCGATTTCACCTTGTAAGAAACCTTGTCATCTCCAGACTAGTTTCCTAGCTGGTCGATGTTGGGCCCTATCGCTGATTCCTCATCTGGAGAACACCGGAGAAGCTGAACACCTGCAGATACAGTGTTGGCCAAGTGAGGCCCTAATGAGGCCTTTGATCAAAGATCTGGTGGGGATTCTGTCAAACCTTGGTTAGCTGAATTTAGTCAGATGTTTGCAGACAGGTTGTCCATTTGGAGATTCAAACCACTTCAGAGCATGCCATGACATAAAAACAACACTAGGCTGGGAAGCTGCAAATAGCAGCCAATGGGCCAAATCTGGCACTTTACCAAATAATTGTGTGTGTGTGTCCCAATGAAGGTTTGAATTTTAATGGTGAGCCTTGCTGGCTATCAAAGCAGGAGGGGTTATCTCAGGTATCCAGCGCTCCAGAAATAAAAGTCCTGTTCATTTGGTGCATAGACAATGGTGGGTGACTGGCAATTGGAACGCTTCCAAGCCTTGAACACTCACATGAATCATCAGTTCAAAAGATGAGTAACTGTTAGAAAATATATTCTTGAAAAAAAAAAGAAAAAGTCAAAAGTAAGCCAGTGTACACAAAAACCTAAGGAAGCATTTCAGTAAAGCCCCTTTACCCCTGGACATAGAAGAAAAATACACAAACAATCACTAACATCTGGCCTGTGTCTTCAGAGGTTACAATCGGCATTCATTCCAAGGACAGATTACTCTGCAGGTATCTATTGGCAGTGATGGAAACATGTCACATTTCCCCCCCTTTTCACTTTGAAGTAAACATATAATAGGTATGGGTGTTTCAAGCACAAATACTATTTGATAATCATAGTATTTATGCAGCAAAAATGGAAATGTCCAACTTTGTAATTTCTCAAAAATTCGACTTCATTCGAACTTGAAATAATTCCAATGTATGTCCATAACATAAACCAACAACATATTTTGTTTCTCCAGAAATCTCCAGTGTTTCTCAATTGAGGAAAATTGAGGATATCAATAAAATAACTCATGGGAATTGACAGCGGTGGACAAGCATCTTCTTATACTTCGCTACTACAAAGGGCTACATGGAAACATGTATGTGTACAAATAAGAAATCTCAATATTTGGAGCAAACTGATAATGTATTATTTAATGGGTCAAACTCGACTGATCGTGGTGCTAAATTTAGGTTTAAAATTCAGATCGCAGGTTAATGATCAAACCAATTCAGACACAAATCTAATCCGTCAGCATTAATTAAAAAAGATGCGTATCTCACAGACACAATGGGCGCATCAAATGGTTTATTGCAAAATTATGCAATGATAATGATGATGTCAACGAAATGATTTGGAAAGTCTGGACCTATCTGGACATCAGTGAGACGTACAATGCAGGACTGGGTTACAAAACAAAACATTTTGTGTAATAAAGTAATGCCTGGAAAATGTTCACTGCCCCTGAGGAAGCCTCTCGTTAGCTCCCAGCTAGCCATTAGCTCCGGCTGGGTTTCATATGGTGAGGAAGAAAAGGCCTGTTTCTAAGGCGAGGCAGCTCCCCCTGTGACGGCTGCTTATTGAGCTGTGCGGACGTTTGTCCGGCTCAGAGATCAACGCAGCGATCGCTCGGACACGCTCCAGCGTTTTGATGTGCGACTTGGAGACTGATGGCTTTGTATCGTCTCTAATCCGAGTTTTTCTGCACTGACGCTAAACCTTTGGCACACGTCTAGCATCGGGTATGTTTTGAGTAAACAGAAGGATTTGCTAATACCGTGCTAACATCGTGGAGAGACTAAAATATACAGATGACGAGGTGGCCGAGTGGTTAAGGCGATGGACTGCTAATCCATTGTGCTCTGCACGCGTGGGTTCGAATCCCATCCTTGTCGCAGTCCACTTTCCTTTAGTCGGCTGCATCATCGGCACGACATGCTCCATCGAGCCCAGATTGTCAAGACCCTTGCAAAATGCAGTTTACATGTGAAAACAAAAAGTGTCAAAGAATTCAAATTGCTGCATTTGAACAGTGTTGAGGGAAGAAAAACATGTTTGCTGTGTGGGCGACTGTGGCTCAGTGGTTAGCAAGTCAGTCTTTCAATCAGAGGGTCGGTGGTTCAAACCCCAGCTGAGCCAGTCCATGTCAATGTGTCCTTGAGCAAGACACTTAACCCTCATTGCTCACCGTTGCTGTGTCTACGGTCTACTGTATATCATGTAAGTCGCTTTGGGTAAAAGCGTCAGCTAAATGAAATGTAATAATAATAAAAGAATGAGCGTAACTGTGCTTTAACTTGTGCCACAGTCAATCTAATGAATGCTGAGGTTGCTTTTTCAAACATTAAATGTGGGAACTACTTTCTTTCAACCACCGTTCCTACATGAAACTACTCACAACAAGGTCTGGGGCTTCTCTTGAGTAACCGGATCGAATTATTTTTATTTTTTTTACAAATGTACTTTTTTGTACATTTGTCTGTCTGGACAGATATCTCCAAAACAGTCGAGAATGAAAAATATCACCACAGGTAAGGGAAAAAAATATGCATTTTGTAGGTGATGTTCTTTCAACATTCATTGTGTGCAGGGAGGGGCTTATTTACTTTGCCCATTGGTGTTTTGGGACACTCATAATTCACTTTGTGTAGTCTGTGTTCGCGTTATCACTGCTACTAGCTGCCGTTTCTCACTGGAGTTCCTTCGGTCACGCTATAGCAGCGAGCTGGCAAACGTCTATGAGAGTGTGGCTCGTGGTAAAAGTGCCATGCAATGTAAAAAAAACTAATGGAAATGCAAGAATGAGTGCAGCGTTCAAATTCACCTCCTAAAAGTATTCATACACGTGACATCGTGGGGGTCCGCGTCATAGTTTTTAAAGGTCCTGTCCAGGCCTTGGTTCTGGACCACTCTCGTTCAATCTGTCTCAATAGGAGAGGAACCCAACTTTAAGGACAACACTAACACTAAATCACTGGAGTGCCCCTTGAAGGGGTACATGCGCACTTCATGAACCACTGCTCTGTTCTTCTGTAGCCAGCGTAGCTTTGAGTCTGACAGCTAAACGAATCAACTGATGTCACTCCACATCTGGTGATCACAGTACGGTACACATCATTAGCCAAGTTGTTATTTCATTGTTTCACATATCAACACACGACTTACTGAAAATCTCGAGGAGAAAAGATGAAGACCACTTCAAGATCGGTGAAGCACATGTCCTGACACACACACGCAGGTTATCACACAGTTATCAAGGAGCTTCAAAAGGATGCTGGGCTGAGATAAGCCGAGGAGAAGAAGAAGAAGAAGAAGAAGAAGAAGAAGGAGGAGGAGGAGGAGGAGGATGTGAGATGGAATGTATGGAGATCTGGGAGCAGCTGAAGGAGTTTGGTTTAATTGTAATTCTGCTCTGTTTGCGTGTGCACACTATCATGAACACTTCATCACCCGCACCAATACCCCCAATACTATTCACGTACACACAAACGTGCAAATACACACACACACACAAACACACACACACACATTCACACAGCTACACAATCTTCACTGAAGACAAACATTCACAGTGCACATTTACAGCAACACACTGTTGTACAGTCCTCACAAACTACTACACACAGATACACACACACACACACACACACAGTTCCATTAGGAACACACATCCTCTTCCACAGCACACGCTCACACACACACAGAACACACTCACACACACAGACACACACAGACACACACACACCGCATTCATTTCCCTTTCATTCAGCACAGGCACATATTGTGCTGCTGTAACACACTCACACACACACACACACACTCACACACTCACGCACACACACACACACTCACGCACCCACCATTTGCAGAGCTTGCTCCTAGCTCTCCCGCACACACACCCCTCCCCCTCTATCTCTCTCAGACACACACACACACACACAGTCACACAAACACACACAAGTCCACGCGCATTCCCTCCTACGCAGGCGCGCTCACACACACACACACACACACACATCACCTCTTTCCTTTCACACACACACACACACACACACCTCTCTTGTACACCCTTCCCCCACTCTATCTCACACACGCACACACACACACACACACACACACATTCACACACAAACATGTCTCTCTCTCTCTCTCTTCCTTGCTCACTCATTCACGCTCTCACATACACACAAACGCACACAAAAATACACACACATTCCCTCTATTGCTCTGCTTCTCTCACTCACTCACTCACTAACTCACACACACAGGAACAAACACACACACACACACCGAAACACACACACATGCCTGCGCAAACATTCACAGGCACACACACACACACACACACACACATACACACATACACACAGATACACACATTGTGTCTCCTGCTTGCTCTCTCTCCCCCTCCCTCCCTCTTTCGGTCGGTCGGTCTGTCTGTCTGTCTGTCTCTCTCTCACACTCACACACACTCACACACACACACACACACTTTCCTGCCCTCTCTCCCCTTCTCTTTTTTCATCTCTCTGTCTCTCTCTCTCAGACACACATACACCCACGTGCACACAAATGTGCAGGCGCACACAGACACATGCGCACAAGCACACAGAGACACACAAACACACACCCATTTTTTCTCTCAGTCTCTTTCTCTCTCACACATGTAACACACACACACACATATTTTCTCTCTCCCTCTCCCCCTCTCTCTCTCTCTCTCTCTCTCTCACACTCTCTCATACACACACACACACACACACACACACACACACCTCCCCCCTCTTCCACAGGCATCCTGACTGCCACTCCTTCCCTAACAACCACACGCACACACAAGCAAAAGATGCACACACACACATGCACATAAACACATATAAACAAACACGCACACACACAAACACACACACACACACACAAACCCTTTTAAACACACACCCCACCCCTTTTCGCTCTAACACACATCCTGTCTTTTCTTACAGTTAAACATAAGCACACACACACACACACACACACAATCTCACTGCTAATATTCTAACTCAACATGTAAAATAACACTTTTTTTCTCACGCAAGAAGAAAATAAATCCCATCTTTCAAGCACCACTCATCACCAACAGTTGTGAGCCAATCTGTTTTTAAGTCACAGATACAAGAGACAACTCAAATTACAGCCAAGATCAATTTATTTCAACCCACTGAGGAATCCAATCAATAATAAATACACTTTTACACCATCACCAAAGAAAGTTCGAGAAAATAACATTGAAGACTTTACGTTACTTTAGTTACACATTCACAATGATTTGACCAAATGAAATAAACCATGTTTTTTATTTTTTGCTAAGAAATAATTTTGCCCTTAAATGAAAGAGCAACATCCAGGATGGAGTAAAAAGAACCTGTGTGCGTTCTGGTTGCCATGAAATGAAACGTCTCTATGCTGCTCATCAAGTGAATGCTCAGCCAATTGGACATGTTGCTTAAAAAGAGACAGTGTGGAGGATTTGGCGACACCTAGTGGTGTGGTGGCCGGTTGCAACGCTCCGCTCAAACTTCCCAACCACCGCACCCTCGCACAACGGTTCGTATGATCTCCTACGGAAAGTTACGTTTTCATGCATTTTCCCGCAAAAGCAACACATGTCAATAATTTAGCGTGTTTCCATGCATACGGCATGCATAAAAAAACTCAGTCTTCATGGGAAACAAATCGGTTCGAGTTTAGTTGTGAAAAAAACACTTAGTTAGGTTTAGGTTTCGGGAAAAGATCGCTGTTTGGGTTCAAAGTGCCGTGACTAAAGAATGCAAGTTACGTGATAAATAAAACATCAACATGGACTTCTCGTTTCACGCTTTTGAATAAAAGCCGTTTCGTTACCAGCAAAGTCAGGATTACAGGTAAAGTCGGAAAATACGTAAAACTAATTTGTCAGCCCAAAGATTAAAATCTATCCTTGGCGTCTCCATGGTGCCAACACATTAGGGCCAAAAGTGTTGTCCGGCAAGACAATAGTTAGCACAGATGAAGACACGTTTGTGGGACGGGGATTATTGCTGCTCGCCCGTAAACTCCAACGATACACAGCAAAAGAGAACAATTCACAAGTACACCCAAGTATTTGGTTGACCATCAGGGCTAACAGGCTGAATCATTCATTTTTGAGGACAAAGATGTTAATCAAACAGCCTTTACAACGTGAAACCTCGACCACTGTTGTGACAACTCCATCGAACGTGTCTGTTTCCTGCAGTAGGATTGCTGCTTATGGACAGATGCGATGGGAACCTAATCCTCTCTTTGTGCTCTGAGCCATTTGCCCACAGCTCTCTTTCTCTCCCTCTGGGCCGAGAGGGAGAGAGGTCGCCTGGTGGTGTAACAAATTACACCCTTTGAGAGGTCGCGTGCAGTAAAAGTGTCCAAGAATGAAGTTGGCGGAAAAATAATCAATCAAAAGGGCGTACACGAGCAAGACATTTGCTTTGCCAGGAATGTAACCACCAGAGCTCCACTTCCTGTCATCTGGAGGAAGAAGGCAGACCAAAAAAATGGCCGTCTTGTGTAGGTCACAAGGACACCAGAAGAACAGAGGGCTAATATGAAGCCGCTGGAACCTGGAACTACTCGGTAGATGCATGGGCTCTTAGGCCGCATTCAGACCACAGGCTGCAGATAAGAGGTGGACGTGGTCATCGTGACATCACCCGCTGGCTTGTGGACTGCTGTTATGAAGCCCCTACGGCCGTCGCCATCTTGGCTTTTTGAAACCAGTGAACGGAAGGGACCATTTTTGGACTGAGGGCCGGGTGACATGGAGACGCCATATGAGGCTCTGGTAGCGACCTGTCAATCACAGGAATCCCGCACTGACTATGTTTGACTCTAAATGGAGCATAATTTACTAAACTAACTTTATACTGTATTAAAGAATACATAAAACTAGAGATTGAGACACAAACTCATGTTTACTGATGGAATAAATAAAGAGAGAAGTAGTCATTTTCTCATAGACTTCTATACAATCTGACTTTGTTTTACAACCGGAGGTGTCGCCCCCTAATGGCATGTAGAGACAATGCAGCTTTAAGACCAATTGTGGCTACGGAGAATAGAATAGTGCCACTATGTTAATTTTCCACAGTAAAATGCTGCCACATACTAGAACCATGTCGTCAGGACTTCCTGCTTCATATTCTATCTTCTCCTGAAGCAACATGATTGCATTCATATTTTTCTTCAACTTTTTGGTCAGAATTGGACAAACAAAAGCACACACAGGACAGTGAATGCAATACATGTATTTGCACATTGCATTTACAAAACATGAAAACAACAAAAAAGTGCTGCCGTCCGAAGCTTTATCGGATGCATCTGTGCTGCATGATGTTGATGAGTCTTCATTCAGTGCGTGCACAACATGAACAGTAGCTCTCCTTTGCTCAGGGTTTACTCTTCATCTGTGAAGTGAGTCTTTACAACTCATGTTTCAGATGCACCCGAACCGCTTGAATACTCCCAGTGCACCAACAGTTGATCAACCTATAGCTACTAAAATACAGTGAACTCAATCGGATCTGTAGCCCGCTAGTTAAACAACGTGACAAATGGTCCCCTAACCCTGATCATTTAAACACTAAAACATTTCCTCTTGATGTATACATGGGGGTATATATATATATATATATATATATATAGTTTTTCTTTGTGCACCACATCGTCATGGATCTCATCAGTTATCTAGGCAAGACTTCTTCATGTAGAATTCAATCTCATTTACAGTATATTTTGCTTATTCTTAGCCCAGAGCAACATGAATCATTAACGATCGGAGTCTACGGCTGATGCTTTTAAGTAGCAACACAGAGTCACTCTGTTGCTCGAGCACAATTCAACCAATGTACTGCAGGTTAGCTTGTCAACCGTAAGTCGATTATTGCACTGCAAGCCTCAAGCGCCCAGATCAGGGATCATTAGACGGACACAACCATTGAGGTGAGTTCAGACCCATTATATATATATATATATATATACACACATATACACACACACATATATATATATATATACATATACACACACACACACAAAAATACAAATATATATATATATATATATATATTATTGTGTGTGTGCATTTAAAATATAAAAATTAGATGTAAAAATGTCTTTATCAATACATATTTTATAAAGATATTTATTTATTCATATAAAATTATTTAAAACTTAATCAATAAACAGTGAAATCTGTTTTCCATTTCACCATATGAATTCTAGTGAACTTCTTACCTTTTTCTGTTATTTCAAACAATTCTAATCAGTGTGAAAAATGCATAAAAATAGATTTTTCTTAAAAGTGCACATTTCTACTTATTCACAATGTATTTCCATGGTCCCGCCCATTCGTTTGACCCATTAGTCGCACCACTGACGTCGCGGTCGCCCTTCCTGAACCCTGCCACGTGATTTCCCTGCTCATAAAGTGCCCTAAGAACTTTTTAAACTATAGAACAGAGGATAATAATTTGACAGAAGCCTTACTGAGGAAAATCAAGAAAGAAGGAATGCGTCGGTGTGACCACTAGAGGGCGCTGCCACACACGTGTTGTCCCTCCTGGACACGGAGCGTCTCCAGGTAAAGACCTGTGTGGAATGATTTACAGCCGCGGCCGCCACCGCCACACTGCAGGCCACACGGCGTGAATTCAAATGCTCTCATTTGCATCCGAACGTGCCTCTCGCTGGCTATGGTGGCAGTATATCTTAAATAACAATGCGTGTGTGTGTGTGTGTGTGTGTGTGTGTGTGTGTGTGTGTGTGTGTGTGTGGCGGGAGGAAACCACAACATGTTGTTGACGTTAGCGGGTGAGAAAAAAACAACCGCATGCAGTTAATGACATTACGTTTCCTCAACGGCAAAATAATAAAGAAAGAAGGAAACTCTCCATGTGTCGTTAGATTTCATCTTCAAAGCTAAACAATAAATATAAAGTTGTGTTAGACTCGTGGGCCGTACTTCCAGTGAACCCGTTCCAGACAGATGTTGTTATGAGCCACGATAAACATGGTTATTGTCTTCTGCTCCCTCTCTGGCTGAAAATGAGGCCTCTGTTCACCCCACCCACTCATCTCCCCGCGTCTCACTCGTCTTTCTTTTTCACACCACATACGTCCCTTTTTCCCCACACGCACACACGCACACGCGCACACACACGCACACGCGCACGCACACACGCACACACGCACACACGCACACACGCACACACGCACACACGTCCCGTCTCATCGCCGGCTGCTTCTCACGCTCCGGGCTCGCGTGGTCCGCGTCACGCTCTCCTTGCCGATCACCGAGGGCAGCGCTTGCAAAGTGGTGATGGCCGTCTTGGCCCAGTAGTCCACCTCCTTGAAGATCCGGTACACCCAAATCTTCAGCTCAAACAGACTGGTCAACCTGCCTGACTGCAAGAAGAAAAGGGGGGGGAAATCACTCTGCCTTCATTTATCTTGAGAACTTCGATCATCATCATCATCATCAATGACGTCAACGGCAGCGCCTACCTCTAAGCCCTCCACGCCGGGGGTCGGGGTTGCCGTGCTGCCGCCGGCAGCTTTGAGGAGCTCCTCGATGATGCTTAGGAGAAACGACAGCCGGTCCCTTACCATCTTCCTCTGGGTCTCGTAGTCGCCCTTCTTCCCGCCGCCCAGATCCTCTTCCTCCCTGGCGATGGCGCTCTCCAGCAAGCCTTGGCACTGGAGGAGAGCGGAGTGGAGACGCCAGAGCGTGTCCCCGGTGTCCAGCTGGGAGGAAGGAGGCGGTACGGACACCAGACGGCCGTCCACAACATCTGCAGGGATACTCTCCTTGTTTGCCTTGAGTGGTGGGAGGGTAGAGAAAAACAAAACAGGGTTGGAAATTAGGAACAGAAGTGAGATTTGGGAATATGGTTGTGCCGAAAAGGATGAAGAGTTGGAAAGGGAAGTAGAAAATATGCTTTCTATCAAATACTAATCACACGGACGTCACCTTGGAGCAACTTGGCCCTCTATCAAAGATCATTATCTATGAGGCAACCCCAGGCGGCAACCTCCGGTTCTGCCAAGTGAAACCAATGTTGAAGGGTCTTAAAAACGGCATTCTCCCTAATGTCCACCAGGGGGCGACTACTCTGGTTGTATAGAAGTCTATGACTCTACTTCTCTCTTGATGTATTCCCTCAGTAAACATGAGTTTATGTCTCAATCTCTAGTTTCAAGTCTTCTTCAATACAGCATGATGTTCATTTAGTAAATTATGGTCCATTTAAGGTTAAATAGACCATAAAGCAGGGGATGCTACTGCTGCTACTGAAGCATTATACGCTGTCTCTACATCACTCCTCAGTCCAAATATGGTCACTTCCTGTTGACTGGTTACAGAAATCCAAGATGGTGACGCCGAACTGGAGGCTTCAAAGTGACTACGTCCACTTCTTGCAGCCTAAGGGCAACACGGAGCTCCTCCTCATGCAATAGCAATGTGTTCAGGCTCATTCATGTTGCTTCAGAGAACTAAATACACCCAACACGAGAAAAGGTCTTTCTTTGAAGAGGAATTATTGTTCCGCCCCGATTCCAGTCAGATTTTAAGTCAACAAGTAAAAGGTTGAAATTAGAACATTTTAAATAATTGTTGATAATGAATTAATATATATATATATATATTTTTTTTTTTTTTTATTATTATTTTTTATCTCAGCACAGAGCCAGGCAAGAGGTTCCCCTCCATTTCCAGTCTTTATGCTAAGCTAAGCTAACCGACTGCTTACTGTTTCATATTTATCGCATAAGAAGAGTGGTATCGATCTTGTCGCCCAACACTCTGCAAGGAGGCGAACAGGCCTATACGCTAAATATAGAACTATTCCTTTGGCATTAATATTAAATTCATATCGTGTATGTCTGCCTTTGATAGGGAGCATTTTTCTTTGTACTCTCAGAGCGACATCGTGACATGTTGAGGGGCCACTTTGCACGTGGGACTGTAACTGGCATCGGTTTTTAGTACCCGAGTGAGTTGTGAACCCTTGAGGCCCCTTTGTGACATTATGGGCATTAATGTTGACCCCTGCATGCTAGTTAGTACCAGTGTGACAGAGTGGCCTCATGTGACCTGTGCACTCTGAGAAGGGGGGCGGGATTTAATGTATACCGCTCAGACGGCCGAGGCAATGTCACTCAGGCCGTCTACGGATTCCCCGAGAAGTGATGCCGGAGCCAGAGACACTATTCTCGTGAATCACGATAACGCGGTAGGTGCTGACAATGACCGAAAAGAAAGCAAACGGATGCTGTAAATTAGGGTTAGTTCCCTCGGCCAGGGAATTGACGAGGGACAGCCAGCCGGCCTGGGAAAACACCACTCCGCCCTAACGAATATTCTGTCTGGATTCACGCGAGATCTAGAAAGCGAAGACTGAATGGACTCTAACCCAGAGACAGTTCCTCCCCGACAAGGCCGGCAGACTCTGGAGGCCTGAAGTGCACCCATCACATACACGACAGGCTACAACATATCCAATCACCTCGCGGCGCCTTGGCTGGAATGCATCAAGGGTGTGCAGTGATATTTCCTAAAAGGCGACGCTCCGCCAAGTCGGTGATGCAAAAAAAGGGGGAAAAAAAAAACAACCTGTGTTAGAAAAAGAAAGAGCTATCCGGGAGGACGGGAAGGATAGAGGAACGAAAAGTGGTCAACCCAGGGAGTGAGGAGGATGGAGTTACGTGCCAGGCCGCTCCCTCAGCAAATGAAAGGAAGGATCGAGGCGGCAAGCTGGCGGGACACCAAGAAAGTTTTAATAACCGGTAGCTCGCACCTTCGGGCGAAAGGACTGGTGGAAAGGAGATGGAGGCTGCGTTTGTGCCAGAGAAGAAAGAAGAAAAAACACCCACTCCTGTCATTCCAACAGAGTCGCCCTCCCCTTCTCTGCATTCCTACCCCCTGCTGTGCGAGTCATCATTTCTCACACACACACACACACACACACACACACACACACACACACACACACACACACACACACACACACACACACACACACACACACACACACACACACACACACACACACACACACACACACACACACACACACACACACACACACACACACACACACACACACACACACACACACACACACACACACACACACACACACACACACACACACACACACACACACACACACACACACACACACACACGTTGGAACAAGTGGAAACATCCAGCTCCTCTCTACTCACATAAAGTTCCAGTAAGATGGAGCCCTCTAAGCGCAGCTGCTCGGCGATGGCAGTCGCTCGCGCCACGGTGCCGGTCCGCCTGGCTGCCATTGCTCGCACCTCTCAGCTGCCTCTACCGGGGAACGCACTGGGAACCGAACTCGTAGCAGGCGAAGCGACACCACATACTGTTATTATACACCCCGTTCCGGTAACACCAGATTCCCGGTCATGGTTTCACTCCGAGCCAGAGCCCCCGTGTCTCTTCCCGTTCGGGGTTTTGGGTAAAGCGAGCTTCCCAGTTGGTGTCCGCTCACTGCTCCGTTACTTATGTTACCGAATTGGCGGCCAACTCTCCGCCCATCTCCACCCCAACCCCTTCCCCCCTCGGGAACTTGATGCGAGGGCGGGGCTCCTCGAATCCTTAATATACATGAGGAGCTTATCTGATTTACTGGAAGTGGCCGGAAGAAGGACGGTCTCAATTTAAGAAGGATGCTGCCTGGACTAATTAAAAAAAAAAAGTATACTGGAAATATAACCCTACTTTTGCTATTTGAGTTTAGCATACTTGATATCAGTCTATAAAGTATTTTTGTAGATTCAACTACACAAGAGTATAAAAAGTAGTTCAAATTAACAACACTAAAGTACTGCTTGGGCCTGCAGTACTAATATAGCATGAACTCCTGTTCCAGTCAGTGTAAAGGACTGCGTTTGATACTGTAAGTAATATTTTAAATGCAGAACCTGTACTTGTTATTGACCTTTTTGTAATAATGTGGTATTGTTATAAAAAAATATAATTAGTACCATCACAATAGAAACTGCAAGTACAAATAAAAGACTATGATGATGATTTGATTAAGGTGTTCTCTTACTACTATTTCTAATAGGCAATTCGGTAAAGATAAGAGGCCTGCTACCGACTTAAATTTTTGAATAAATGTAGTCTCCATATCTGCATATTGGAGACCCTCTCATATGTAAATATATTTGTAATTGTCATATAGCAGAAAAGCAACAGGTGTCACCAACGACATTACTGATGGGATTGTTCCATTTAGACTGCCAGGAAGCCATGTCAGTAAGCCAGATCCCTGCTGCAAGCAACACATGAATGGAATGCAGCAGCTGTAAATGTTGGCTATTAATACTAGCCTTTGACAACTGTCCGGACTAATGTCCACTTGGATGTTGTCAACAATTTGTGATTTACAGAGTTTATTAATTAATTCCATAAGGTGACGATGCTGATTTAGCGCCAGTATAAAAAGGAACCCTGGGGACTTAAACCAACCAACCAAACACACACACAAATATTAATGTAAAGTTCAAATAATGTTTTCTTGGGGACTGGCGTGGTGTTCACATAACAATGAATTACAATAAAGCCGGTTCATATGTGGAATGTCATCAAAGTAACTGGTCAAACCTCCTGCTTTAATTTTTAACCTCAGTAGTTTGAGCCAAATCTGGATATTGGAAATTAAACGTTGTCATAAACACAATAAAATGTAGGCACTTATGATAGATACTGTTTTATGTGGTTGCCTCTAGACTGTAGAGGCAAATATATAATTAACTGTTCACAACTTTTTTACCAAACATAAGAAATTGAGTTAGAAAAAAAAACATTTAAAAAAAAAACATATTCAGAAATTTGAGGGTTACACCACACTACATTACAACCATGAATATGTGAAAGTGAATTTCCGTTCCCATTAGTTCCTGGTCGGTGTACAGGGGTGCACTACCACCCCTGTACTGCAGGCGCCACTGCAGGCGGATAGAATGTAAACACCACGCAGCGGCTAAATTGCAGCAGGTAAAGTTAGACCTTCACATTTGACGTTTAGCTCGTGTGAAGGGGAAATGGGAGCGATTACGTTTTCCTCCGCGGTATTATTTTAATGCGTTTCACCGTTTAATGCGATATTCTATCAAACAAAGGAGCAGCATTATTGTGCTTAAATACTGAGACAAGCTAACCAGCTAGCGTTAGCTATCTTAGCTTCGGTTGGTTAAGCCATGAACTCTTTGGTTGGCTACGGGGTGTCGTCGGAGTCCGACGGAGATGGAGAGGATGTTGGGTAAGTATTCACTTTAAGAAATAAGAGAAAACACACAGAGGACAAAACACAGATTGTCAAATACTTGTGACTTCTAGTACACTACTTAGCATATGCTGTTAACGTCTCAGTCTCTCTGTGCACCTTTTTAATCCCACTTTTTTTTATCTGTCAAATAGGGAGCTGGGTGGCGAGGCGTCGGATGTCAAAAAGACGCGCAACTTTTTGCTGGAGTCTGGTTCAGCGTCCAGCGAATCCGAACCAGAGGAGGGGGACCCGGAGCCCTCCTCAGCGCCACCGCAACCCCAAAAACCGGTGTCTTCTGCGGCCCGCCGGCTCGCCCCTCCCCCGGGATCCCTCGCCTCCCTCAAGCTACCTCCTCCCGCCCTGAACACCTCCTCAGACAGCGGGGTGTTCGCCAATCCTTTCAAGGCGCAGGCGGACCGGAAGCTGAGCGCCTTGCAGAAACACGTCCCCCTCACGATGCAGGCCAAGCCCGCGCAGATCGGCGGCAAGAAGGTGTGCGTGTCGTACAGGAAGGATGGACGCTGCAGGTTCGGGATCAAGTGCAAGTTTGCTCACGACAGCGACCTCCAGACTCTCGCCGACTGTCACGCGCCCGCGGGCGATGAGGCGCCGGGGTCGGGTCTGGCAGAGTCCCGCGCGGGGGGCTCCCGTGGTGGAGGATCCCAGAACCCCCGGCAGATAAAAGAGGAGGAAGAGTCAGGAGGGCAGCAGGTGAAGAGGAGGAAGGTCGGACTGAGTAACACCTTGATTCCTCCTAAAAGAGCCATGAAGCAGTACGTCACGCAGAGGGGCAGAGAGCAGCTCAATATGTCCTGATGTTTCCTCAGCCCCTATATACTGTGCTGGAATTGTGTGGTTGTGTGTGTGTGTGTAAATATATATTTGTATATATGCTGTTGAAATTGTGCACTACCCATTTATAAGACTCAGACACATTTGTTTTCCTTAAGCTAAACCTAGAATTGTCCCAGTTTAGGACATTTTGTGGAACTGTTTGTGTTAATTACCGTAAGTGAATACAACTTTTGACAAATGTTAAGACCTTTATTTTCATCTTTATAAATGAACAGTTTTTTTTCCCCGTCGTGTTTTGCTCTACCACATATCCTAAAAATTACAAGCCAGAAGAGTGCAGGTTTAGTACTGACATGTGCCCCCCGGACTTTTCTACATATAACTTTTGTCCGTCAAATTACATTACACTTTTAAAATAAGTGTAATTTCGGTGACTGTGCTTGCCGTAATCTTGTGGGTTTGCGTGTGTGATATACAAAGCATTCAAGGTCACCAATCGGCTGCCTATAAAAGCGGAGGACCTTTTGTGAGTAGTCTATACATTAAGTGCGTCATTACATCTTCAACGTTGACTACTAGCCGAGAAACCGGTTTCATGGCACTGCCGAGATGGCTAAAATATGCATATTTTGTGACTTTTTACAGAGCTGTAAAAAACATTTGTGGCTTTATTTTCAGTTTTCAAAATGTTTCTCTTTAGATAATTGTCTGTTTTTCTTTTAACCTCACTAAATAAAGGCTTTACAGTAGACCTGGACATTAAATGAAAAAACAAATAAAAATAGCTGCCTGTTCATTGAGACAGAACTTTCTCACCCCACAAGTGTTTTGGGGTGGTCAGTTTATAGCTTCCTATAAATGTGTTTGGTGTTGATTCATGATTTAAATAGAGCGGGTTTATTTCATTAGGAACACACACACTAGGTGTGCGCTGTAGATTACTGAGCGGTATGCTACACATTATTGCACGATGGCAACAACTTAGTAACATAACCTCGTCATCGTTTAACACACAAACGTAAAAGGCTAGTTCAGTTTACAGGACTTATATGCAAAGGCAACAGCTTATTCACACACACACACACACACACACGGACACACATACATCATTCCCTGATACAGATATTCTAAAAAGCTACCAAATAGGACTATGAGTGAACGGTACGTAATATATGTGTGACCCTACGGTTACCTCAAACATTGCAATGCAATTTATCAGGTGGTCTTTTATCTTTCACATGAGGGGCTGCTGCACGAGCCTTTCGGCGCTGTCCAACCCTTGTTCCCCCCCTTGTTCCGCCTGCTCCCAGACCACAGCATCTGCCCCCATTACTTCTGTCTGCGTGAGGGAGCTGACCGACGGAGGGGACGACGAGAGCACCGCATTGTCCAGAATGAAGCTGTCCCCGTTAGTGGAGGCCGGGTCCTGGGGCTGGGACGAGGACAGCAGAGGGGAGCTCATGGCCGCTGTGTGGAGGGTCTGGAGCTGCTGAGAGGTCGAGAGAATGGGGATCTGCTGAATGTGGGTCTGAGACTGGCTGACCGGCTGGAAGGTCATTTGAAGGATTTGCGTCTGCCCCTGGCTCTGCTGCTGGGAGGAGTATGACTGCAGAGGGTGCAGCTGGGGTTGATGCTGGGTCACCACCTGGCTGGAGTGGAGGGTCAGCTGTTGGATTTGGGGATGCTGAGCAGCCTGCACGAACTGGACGGGCATCTGGAGCTGGAGGTGGGTCTGCTGATGGTTGTCGGCCGGCGAAGGCGAAGGCGGGGACAAGGCAATCGTCACGGGCACCTGCATGGTATGGAGGTTCTGGTCCTGTCCCAGCAGAACCACCTGGTGACTCACCTGTTGGGTCATGTGACCCAGCTGAGCCACCTGCCCTTCGTGGCTCAGATGGTCCACCTGCCCGTCCTGCCCCATTTGACTCACGGTCAGGCCGCCAACCTCCGCTTGCATGGGGTTTCCCTGCAGCTCCAGCAGGGAGGCAGGGGTTGTGATGAAAGCGCCGGCGTTGGCTGCCAGAGCCTCTGCAATTAGCACCTCGGGGTGACTCTTGGCTTTGTGGGCCACCACGCAGTCCTTCTTCTCAAACTTCTTGCCACAGATGGAACAGGCGAACTGGTAGGTGGCGTCGGCGTCGTGCTTCTTCATGTGCCAGTTGAGGGACGCCTTCTGGCGACACGTGAAGCCACAGATCTCGCACCTATGGCGAAAGATCCAGAGAAAACCGCATGTGTTCATTTTGGAGAAACAAAACGAATGCGTCTCGTGAAGAAAGCGAACGAGCAAGGCAAAAATGAGAAGTACTCACTGCAGGGGCTTCTCTCCGGTGTGGATCATGCGGTGCACAGCCAGGTTGTGGGAGCTCTTGAAGGCTCGGGCACAGAACTCACAGATGTAGTCCCTCTGGTCTAGAAGCAACAAAAACAGAAATATAGCCGTGTTCTCCCTTGAAATGCATCATCAGCAATAGCAGGAAATGCTCAGATGCAGATGGAAGCCGTGTGTTACATTGCTGCTGGGGATCTACCTGTGTGGTGCTTTGCATGGCGCAGCAGCTGCTTCTGTAGTCGGAAAAGCCGTCCGCAAGACGGGTGGGGGCAGACGTATTTCTTCTTGAGCAAGTGCTGGTACTTTATGTGGTGCTGGCAGGTGCATAGCAAAGAAACAAAATAAACACAGATCAGGATGGAGGAGCATCCAGCAATATGTCCAGAAATTTGGAGAAGTCACCAGGGCAACTGTGACGGACATACAGTCCCCTCCAAAAGTATTGGAACGGTAAGGCAAATTCCTTTATTTTTGTTGTTCACTGAAGACATTTGGGTTTAAGATCAAAAGATGAGTATGAGACAAGAGTTCAGAATTTCAGCTTTTATTTCCTGGTATTCACATCTAGATGTGTTAAACAACTCACGACATACCGCCCTTTGTTTGAACCCACCCATTTTTCAAGTGAGCAAAAGTATTGGAACATGTGACTGACAGGTGTTTCTTGTTGCCCAGGTTTTGCCTTTTAGGTTGCTTGTCCAAACATTAAATAGCTCTGCATGACTAGTCTAAGTTTTCACCCTTGGTTCAAACCTATCGAGACTGCATTTCCTGTTAAAGAGGATAAACCAACATGAAGACCAGAGAGCTGTCTATGGGAGAAAAGCAAGCCATTGTCAAGCTGAGAAAAGAAGGAAAGTCGATCAGAGTCATTGGACAAACAGTGGGCATAGCAAGCACAACAATTTGGAATGTCCTGAAAAAGAAAGAAACTACTGGTGTACTGAGTAACAGATGTCGAACAGGTCGGCCAAGGAAAACAACAGTAGTTGATGACAGAAGTATCGTGAGAGCTGTGAAGAAAACCCCCAAAACATCAGTAAGTGAAATCACCAACGACCTCCACAGTGCAGGGGTGAAGGTATCACAATCCACTGTTCGAAGAAGACTCAGAGAGCAGAAACGTAGAGGCCACACCACAAGATGCAAACCACTCATCAGCAGTAAGAATCGGAAGGCCAGATTGGAATTTGCAAAGAAGTACAGAGATGAGCCGCAAAAGTTCTGGAACACAATCTTATGGACTGATGAGACCAAGATTAACCTCTACCAAAGTGATGGAAAGGCCAAAGTGTGGAGAAAGAAAGGAACTGCTTATGATCCGAAGCATACAAGCTCATCTGTGAAGCATGGTGGAGGTAATGTCATGGCTTGGGCGTGCATGGCTGCTTCTGGAACAGGCTCATTGATATTTATTGATGATGTAACTGATGATGGTAGCAGCAGAATTAATTCAGAAGTGTACAGAAACATTTTGTCTGCCAATTTACGGAGAAATGCATTGAAACTAATCGGGAGGAAGTTTATCATGCAGCAGGACAATGACCCAAAGCACACTGCCAACAAAACAAAGGACTTCATCAGGGGGAAAAAGTGGAAGGTTTTAGACTGGCCAAGTCAATCACCTGACCTTAACCCAATAGAGCATGCATTTCACCTCCTTAAGAGGAGACTGAAGGGAGAAACACCCCGAAACCAACAAGAACTAAAAGAAGCTGCGGTAAAAGCCTGGAATAGCATCACAAATGAAGAATGCAACAGTTTGGTGATGTCGATGGGTCGCAGGCTTGGGGCAGTTGTTGCAAGCAAGGGTTATGCCACCAAATATTAAATGTTATTTACTTTAAGATTATTTGTTCCAATACTTTTGCTCACTTGAAAAATGGGTGGGTTAAAACAAAGGGCGGTATGTCGTGAGTTGTTTAACACATCTAGATGTGAATACCAGGAAATAAAAGCTGAAATTCTGAACTCTTGTCTCATACTCATCTTTTGATCTTAAACCCAAATGTCTTCAGTGAACAACAAAAGTAAAGGAATTTGCCTTACCGTTCCAATACTTTTGGAGGGGACTGTATGTCTCTGTTTTCTTACCGCACTACTAATTAATTAACAGAACAATCAACAGATGTATCTATGATGAAAATAACCCGTTAGTAGAAGCTCTACCTCCTCTATAGTTTATGTGTTTGCAAATCAAACTGGTTTCTAGCGAACGTTTGGAATAGATCTCCAATTGCTGTGTGTGCTCGAGTGACGCCCTACAGTGCTCGTGGAATCGAGCTGAGACAGACCTGCAGGTAGCGAGGATGAGCCAGGACCGTCCCGCATCCTTCCATTTCACAGCGCACGTACTGCACCGGCGGCTTCTTCCTGTGTGGTTAGAAGCATGTGTTAATGCAACATCGCATTGCCGAGACCAAATACTAAAGTCTGGGTGAAGCGTTTCGAGTCCACAAAGACACACGCCAGCTGACGACCGGTTCATCTCTGTGCTTCCTCGGATGGGGATAAAATAATTGAATTGTGCGGTTACAATTTTTAGTTTTTCAGTGTTGGAGGGGTTACCAGCGCAACATGGAGCCATCCTTTCAGGCCTACACCCCCAAAAGAACAGTTACGTGGCCTTCACACGCATTTTAAACAACCATTTTCTAACATGTACGATGTGTGTTTGAAACAGACTTCAGATTTGACTTCACCCAGACTTTAAATGGATCCCAAAAGTCAGTGTTCATGTCTCACACGTGCTTTAATTTTTATGGATGAAATAAAAACAAAGTGAAAAATAAAAAAATGATAATAGCTGCATGATAAAGTTTGGATTGCAACCCCTCAACCTCACCTCCTCTTTGGCAGCCGCGGGGTTTTGTCGTCTTTTTTCCGCCGGCCTCTCCTAACACAGACGGAAAAATACAAAATTAGGTTGATGTGGACACACACACGGACACACACACACACACACACACACACACACACACACACACACACACACACACACACACACACACACACACACACACACACACACACACACACACACACACACACACACACACACACACACACACACACACACACACACACACACACACACACACACACACACACACACACACACACACACACACACACACACACACACACACACACACACACACACACAGTTTAGAAGTACATTGGTCATACTTACTTCCTGGGTCCATCCGGGTCCTCGACCAGTTCCTCCTCTAGCTTTACTTCCTCCTCCAAACTCTCCACATTGTCAGAGCCCTCTATCTTTATCTCAGCGACATCTTTCTCCTTCTTCGGTGGCCTCTCTTTCTCTTTCTTCTCCTTCGGCCTCGGAGGAGCTCTGCGCTTTGGTTTCGGGACATCCCTAAAAAGGAAGACGGAAGAGTTAGACTGAAGCAAAGACGTTTGGTCACTGGACCGTAAAAAACACGATGCCTACGTCAAATTTTGTCAGACACACACACTCACACACACCGCTCAGCGTTTGGGTCGTAGCTCTGGTCATTTAGGTCATCTGTAAAAGGGAGGTCTTCGTCGCTGCTGAGACCCTCTTCTTCCTCTGCGCCACTGAGAGCAAAACAATGAAATCACTTTGAGAAACAGAACTCCCTACGGTCTGGCTCACGTGAATGCGCTCGGAGAGGAGCGTACCTCTGACTCCGCGGCTGGTAGCTGAGGTCGTCCCCAAACAGAAGGTCTTCTTCATCCTCCAAGACCGGCTCAGCGCCGTCGCCTCCCTCCTCTTTCTTCTGACTTGACAGCACAAGCACAAAAACACTGCGTTACTTTACCGTCTGTAGATCCAACAACTCCAAACGGAGTGTGATACTAGATAGTCACATCTTTAAAAGGGTCACTTCAACTAAATACAAACTTTCCCACAAACCTACACTACCTAAACCGAAGCAGTCGACTGCAAAACAATCAGTGGGATGTTTTTTTTTTTAAGAATGCATCTCCAGGATTGCGTGATCTCCATCTTTGTTCAGCTCACTGAGCCCGGACCCTTAACGCTCAATGTGCACATTATGACTCACCCAAGGGGAAAAAAAAGAACTATATATATATATATATATATATACACGCACTCACATTTCATAGTTGTCTTTATCCTTTACCTCTTCTTCCACTGCTGCACGACAAACAGAGAAAGAGAGACATAATACGCATGAGAGAGGCAACAAAAGCACATTCAGCCACTTCACTTTTAAATGTATGTCCACGTTTGCGTAAACGAGGCAACATTGTTAAAGGCCCGACAGCAAGAAGACATGGTAGCACTTTATAATAAATACACACTATTCAGCATTACATTACATTTCATTTAGCTGACGCTTTTATCCAAAGCGACTTACAATAAGTGCATTCTACGGTTACAAACAAGAATCAGAACAACAAGAATCAAGAAGGTACAATTTTGTCAAAAGTTCGACTACAAAGTGCTATCAGTAAGAGCCATTTCAGTGCTACTATAGTGCTACATCCTTTATTCAAGGTATAGTCGTTAGTAAAGCATGAATAAACGCTGAATTCATAATTTATAAAGCATTATTCAAACATGAATCCTCATTAGTAACTCATTAGTATGAAATTCATGAATACAGTTATAAATGTTTCATTCTTGATTAATAAGCTTGGGGTTTCATACTTTATAAATGATGGATTTGTAAATATAGTATTACGGACTTATAGATGATTACTAAGATCATTTGTAAAGTGTGAGTAAATGATTAAAAAAAACAGCAATTCATGATTAATTCAGGTAGTTACTACTCGTTAGTTAAGTATTAGTTAAGCATGTTCTGTGACCTCATCTAAAGTGAAGACTGTTTATGCTTTACAAAGCATTTATAAGCAGTCCCTCAAAGCTAGAAGCCTCAGTTATCTTCTCAACAGAAAAGGGAAATAGACACAACACAACGTGATAAAGAACATTCATATGATGGTGCTGGGGGCCATGCCCGTCAGTGGCACGGGTGTTCCATGGTTTGTTGGCACATAGCTACATATTATTGATTATGCTAGCTATGGCTAGGCCGCTTATTATAAACGTATTATACTTATTATTAAGTGCTACCAGAAACATATTATGCAGTCTACTGCAAAAACAAACAAAACATAAGTGTTCTGTGAAGAAGAGAGACGTCAGCGAGCGTTACCCTAAGACCAAAACATGTAATTTCTGGACTTCGAGGGAGGAACTATAAAAACTACTGTAAACTCATACCTTGTATCAAATATTCACAGACAAACTTTAATACAATCCCTCATGGGTAGATTTTTTAAAAGATCTCCTGTTTTCAAAGCATTTAAACACTATTTTGTTCTGTCTTTCTTTAAAATCCTGGGATCTCTCAAAAGCAAAAGTGAAATCCTAATTATACTTCTTCCTTTCAAGTTATTTGCTTATTTTCAGTATTTTTGGGACTGAGTGATGTCCAATAAGCCGCGGGTGCAGTGAGTGTGTGCTTAAAAACACAAAAATACGCGATGACGTCACTCTCGTCTTTGCTTATGGAGCTAGAACAACGCTGCATCTTGTACACGCGTGAACAAGGAGCCCCCACGTGTTGCGTCACTGTGGCTCGCCGTCAACAGGTTGCTCACCAGCTGGACTCTCCATCCCGGGTTCAGTCTTACACACAGGCCTGGCAGGGCCGCGGACGGCCCGGCCAGGCGGGGGCTTGGCACGGCTCTGGGCCGGGGGGCGTCTGGAGGGTAGAGCTGGAGGGAGGGAGCAAGAGGAAAGCGCGCCATCAAACATACAGTGTGCCGTGAAGTGTGGCAGCTGTGTTGGAGACACACTTGCACACACAGAATAGGATTCAACTTAAATGTGGATTTAGATACTGTGACTACCTTGAGCATCTGTGGCAAGTTTCTTTGGGTCCTCAGAGCTGCAGGAAAAGAAGAAAAAACACTGAGACCTGCGTGCCACTATTCATATCCCCCATCTGATGCAGCGATGAATTGTAAACGTTTAATAGTTGAATTAAAAAATAAAAAGTGACAATTTGTAAAGCCAGGTGAGTTTTACTCCACCCTCCCCATGCGGAGCTGCAGAAAGGGGACGAGCTATGCTGAAGGCGTGCTGTTGACAGGAACGGAGCCCTCCGACATAAAACACACACATGAGTCCTGCACATTATAAACAAATGGGGTCGTCTGTTAGCTACGACTGTTCAATTCACAACGTACTCTGTGCTGCGAAGGCTGTCACCTGCGACCCCCCCTTCAGCCTCAGCGGAGCCCGCAGAGTCGGGGGTTTTCTTTCGCCTGGCGTTGGAAACTTTCCTCCGCTTAGTCGCGCCGGCGTCCGGGCTCGGTCCGTCTTCTTCTTCGTTGTCGCTCTTGGTGTCCTTCAGCCAGGCCGGTACCGCCCGCGTTGACCGGTCTCTCAGGACTCGCCCTGAGCTCTGTGGGCTCGGCGCTGCTCCGTTGACGTCCATGAGCGAGGCGGAGACGCCGGACCTCGGGCGGCTCGCTCCCCGCTCTCTGAGCCCCCTCCGCGTGGTAACGGTCGCACTGGTGGCCGAGGTCCCTCCTGCGGCCTTGCCCTCCGCCGGCTCGTCACCTTTATTTACCCCCCCGGTTCGGTCGCCCGCCGGTTCCATCACCGTGAGGACACCTCGGTCTACTTTCACTTCAGCTTAAAGTCAAGCAGGCTTACTCGCAATTTGAAGAAAAACGGACATCTGGTTTAAAGACGTTTGTTTTGATTGCGAGCGGCCTTTATCCAACAGTGGGGCATTTTCAGGGAATGCCTCTGGTTCGTCGCAAATAAAATGCATATATGTATTGATTAGGAATTGAAAACTTTTCTTAATTATCTATTTAGTAATAACCCGATATCATTTTAAAGAAGCAGACCCTATTTTCGCGTTCTTAAAGCTATAGTAAACCTACTTATTCACCCGGACCCGGCGCACAACCATTTTGTGCGCTTTGTTGCGTCTCCTTTAAGCCAAATATAAACTGAGGTTACGTTCAGGAGCGGCCCGGTATTTTAGCAGCTGTACAAGTCATGTGGATTTACCTGTTGCTTTTTGCCGATCGAGTCAGTCTAGCTGCATTGTTTCTAAATCTGCAAAGACAGCGGCAGGCGTGCAAAAGCATCGCGTACGCGGTTGGCTGCCGGGGCATCATGGGAACTGTAGTGCAAGTCAACTTGGACATTGTTTTAAGGATATTTTTTATAATATCTGTGCTTTTATTGCTTTTTGAAACAACATGGGAATGAAAGATCCTCCGTATTTATTAATACAATAAATAATACAGTAGCCATTGTATATATATCATTTAACCTTATCCAGTGTAGTCCAATACCAAACTAATTATTATTAATGTAATTATGTGAAAATGTCCCACGCATGCAGAATATGTTCACTGCAACACACATTAAAACCAGGTGAAACTACTTTTTGTGTTGTTTTTTGTGTGTATTCTATTCCCCAGCCTACAGTATTTTTGTTCTGCGCTAAATAAATGATCTCAACACTCAGACTGTAGGTTCATTTCTCTTTCTTGCATGTGGTGAATTGATATGTTAACAGCGAGAAAGACTCAAATGTGTTTTCTCTTCTGTACTGCTTCATTAATGACTGTGGCGCTAACATGGCTGCCAGTGCAAACACTGACCAGCTCTGCTGCAGGCTGTCCTGATGAGGTACGTTTACCACCAGATGGCAACATTGCCTTAAATGTACAAATCTACTCTAACCACACAATGTCTCTTTCACTTGGTGTAAAGTCGTTCTCTTGCCATCAGGTCAGTGTGATAAAGCACCTGTGGCGTTATTTAGGCTGTATGTTGGATATAATCATCACAGGAAATAAACTCTCTATTGAAAATAAACTCATTTTTTCACACTCAAACCACCACGTGGGATTGTAATAAGCGGGGTGATCAAAAGCACAAAATTAGTTTTTTGATCCGTACCAATACATACCAGAGCCAGAATCACAAATATTGATATTGTTTCTTATTACTAAAAGCAGATAATGAGGTATGCACCATTGAAATGTTGCTTCTGATTGTGACTGATTTACTAAACATTGTTAATGTGCATGTTAAAACAAGACGTGAATGGGAAAAGGCAAATGTTTATTCTGGAAACTACAAGGTGATTGTTGCACGGAGGGAGCTGAGTGAGCGCTCTCAACCGAAGAACTTGATTTAACTTGAGACAGATCTATTTCTTGGAATGTTGCTGCTATTGAAAATAAGATGTAATAGTTCAGCAGGTTGTTTTGTTTAATCTGTAACCTTTCACCACATTTTAACCGTAGAACAGTTGGCTGAAAGGTCCCCCGTGTACCTGATTGCCCTCCTGCACACATTGTGCTGCAGTTTGAAGGCTATAAGGCCTCCCTGAACTCCTCGCTCGGGTACAACATGTTTCTAGAGCAAAGTTGACCTGCCACAGAGAAGTTTATGAAACATTCTCCCAGCACTGTGCTCTCTCTCTCTCTCTCTCTCTCTCTGCTCTCCCCATCACGACACATTGCTTAATAGTCGCTGATGTGTCAGGTCAGCGATAGGTTTTCATTCACAGAGGTCGGAGTCAAAGGACACTTCAGACCCTTCTTAGCACTTTGTTGGTTGTGTGGTTAATCTCAAACTGAGGCTGGCTGACTCGTGTGTTTGAACAAAAGGGAATACGAACAAAATGAATGTAAACAGTGCATTCTTTTGGAAATGCTTTATTTATCTACTTCATCACTATAAATATAACAATACAGAACAAGCTTTTTTTTTCCTCCTTATTTTTTTTGAAAACAAACCTTCAGATAGAAAACAGTCTACAAAGGTATAGCAAAGGGCACAACTTGGCAATAAGGCACACACTAGGAAGAGTTTAAATGGCAACACCTACGTTAAACTAGGCATACAAGGTCCAACCCAACAAGGAGCAGGAGTTCACCCTGCGGCCACCGTGTGGGTGAAATGCAGGCGATAGAAAGAGAAGCCGGCGTTCTGAGTGGGAGGCAGACCCAAGAAGTTTGGATGGATACTAAATCACGATCAGGCCTTTACTGGTTTAGCTGCAACACCCAAAGGCTCAAAGGCCCGGCGGGTTGCAACGCCAGTTTTAAGGTTTTTGCTGACACTGATAAAAAAAAAAAGTAGCTAAACGAGAAGGCCTCCGTGTTCCCACTCATAACACCAAATACAGTACAAAATAGCAAACAGAATATTACACACAATGACAAAAACACAATAACCTTGAATGGTTTCCAAACTATTGGACACTTTGGCAAAAAAAAATTGTTTCTTTACTTTTGTTACTCTGACTTTTTTATTTTATTTTTTATTTTGTTATCCCTAAACAAGGTGTAGATTAAGAAAGGAAATATGTTTCAGAATATATTATACCTTTTCTTCTCACTTCATAGACAAAACATGTAATGCATATATATTAAATATATCCTGACTTATTGTCATTATACAAGAAAATAATAAAAGCAGTTATCAGCAGTTTGTGTTTCTACATAAAAATCCAGTTTTAGAGGAAAGAGAAGTCGACGGAGTGAGATGAGACAAATATGTCTCTCTAGCTGTGGAAAATCTAACTTAATTTAACGACTCGTACACAAAACTTAGTCATGATGCAGGAAAAACTCTCAAAGACAGGCACCATGTTGTGTGTGTTTTTTTTTTTTTAAAGTAGTCAAAAATCTGTGGAGGCGGTGGAAAGCGAGCAAATAAAATACACCGCAGAGAATTAAAAACAACTGCCAAAAAGTGGTTTACAAATACAATCTAGGATACAAATGTGTTGCATTCTCTTTCATAAAGATGGCCGTCGTGATGTGCGACTTCACGATCGGCAGCTGCTCGCCTCCGTTGCGCTTGTCGTCTTTTAGCAAATGCTTGCGAGGCTGCAACAGCACACTTGTTTTCAACGCACAGCACAATTCTTTTATTTTTTTTAGGCTTTTATCTGGGAGGAAAACCTCCGTCACACATTCTGTAAGCAATTGAGAAACGGCAAACTGGCCCAGTTTACGCGCAAATTTGTGCTCTGTATTTAACATTTATTCATCTGGTAGTCACAATCTCTTGCGTTTTATAAATATGTTTAAGTGCACCTCAGAAGCACAGTTTGGAGGATGGGAAATGAGGAGGAGGCCAATCATACGCAGCGTTACCTCAGAGAAGAGAGGGAGCGCGGAGGAACCTCACCAAAACACATGAGAGGAGAGAAAACGTTTCTCTTGGTGACAACCGCAGTGGGCCTCACATGGTTATGAAAGGCACGGGGTAAAGCACAAGAAGGCACGTACAGTGTGCAGATGTAAGGCACTGTGATTAGGCACAGAGAATGTTTCAGGGGACTGGAGTGTATGGAGCCTCAAGGTTTTTTTTTTGGTTGGCATTGGCAAATGCAGGAGCGCTTTAGTGGCAGAGTGCTCTGGTCCACGGAGAAGAGTGTCTCTCATTTCTGTCCATGTTTGTTCACCTTAAAAGAGTTTAAAAAAAACATGGTAATAAAGACATGCAATGAGAGAAAAAAACAGAACATGTGTTCAGTCCCCTGTCAGGGGTGGTGTCGTCGATCGGGCTTTGGGATCAAATCATCTCGACAAAAGCGTTCCAGTTTTCTTTCTCTTGCATCCGATCCCTGAAGGAAGTCTGCCACAAAAATATTCTTCGGGTGGCAAATTTTTCTTCAGACAAAACCCAGAATATGTTTCCGGAAGAGAGAGAGGAGACATACACACACACAAAAAAAAATAAACAAGCTGACTAATCGTGAGCGAATGAGCACAGCACTTAGAAACCTTCATTTAAAACAAGAAAAACACAAATAAAACTACATAAACCAAAAAACAAAGTACCAAACAGGCATGTTCGAAGCTTACACATTCAACCAGCATGGACGGACAGCCTCACCTACCTAGAATTGGCTACAATACTCTATAATAATGAAAATAAAACATTAGTATATCCAAACGCAGTTGTCTTCAGCGGCATCCTTGCCTGTCAGTAGTTCCTGTTGTACTTTTACTTTCTTTCAAATAACCCTTGTTTATTTTCACCCCACATTTAAAGATGTAGACAGTGTGAGGGTCTAACTTTCCTGCTGCAAAGATATCTCTGTTAATAAGAGAAAAACCTTAAATATGTATCTTCTCATCATAAATACTTGAATGTACCTTCAGTGACAGAGATGTGGTTATTATTGTCGGAGATGGTGGTCACCACATGCAGGTGGGCTTTACCCAGGAAGTGGACTGTCCACCATGGGTGTTATAAAACAGTGATGCTGCATAATCATATACTTGCTTCAAACGACATTCCTTTAGAGCTTGTGGATGTTCAAGTGACGTTTCTGTACGATGGGACAGACGTGGTGGTGGCGGCGGTTCAGTCAGAGGGCAACCTTGTCGTTGTCTCACGAGGTCTGACCCCCAGAATCAATATGTCTGGTAGACATCGTGGATGGGCAGCTGGAAGGCCGCGGCAGGGAAGGCCTGTGGCATTGCGTAGCCTGCGTAGCCGCCGTACGCCGCAGCCGCCACCGCCGCGTTCTTCTGCAGGGCGGCCAGAGCCGCGGAGTTAGCCGCGTAATTTGTGATGGGGACATATCCAGCCCCGTACAGGCCGCCGGCCGTCGGGATGCGCTGTACGTTGTGGGCCATGGCGTAGACCGGAGTGATAGGACGGCCCTGGGGAATGCAGAAAAAAGAGGACTGTGGTGAAAAATGTAATGAATGCATTCACTTGTGAGTTCCCCCCCCCCTCCATGGGACCTTATTTCGGAAAAATATATGTACGGTAGTCAACAGTATATTCTCTTGATTCCGTTTGAATCGTCCCATGAATTCCACAAATGGCAAGATGATTTTGCCAGTAAAGTCACAGCTTGTCTTTGGTTTGCCATATTATCTTTTAGTTGTGTATGAGGCCAGAGACTGCAGGTAAGAAATGGACGTAATCATCGTGACACCATCTCATGGCTTTGTGGACTGATGCTTTGACGCCTCGAGTTCGGCATCTTGGACGTTTTTTTTGCAAACCAATGAACATAAGTTACCATATTTGGAATGTGGAGGAATGATGTAAATGGCTCTGGTAGCGGCAGCAACCTGTCAATCACAGTAAACCCGCCCTAAAGCATACTCTGCTATATGGTCTGTTTAACTCACACAGGCATCGTAGTTTCAGCGAGAGACGTCACTTACTTGACCTTGGGGTGTGTTGTCTAACAACATATGTTCACAGTCTTTAACTGTTTTACGACAAAACCCCTCTTGACGTGAAAAAACTTGGAATTCATGGCACAATTTAAATGGGAAAATAAGGAATTGTCTCTTGCCATTGACTACCGTACATATTTCTTCCAAAATAAGGTCCCATGGTGGTCACCCGGAAGGGGAGGGACTTTGCCTCCTTATGCACCAGGTTTTGACAAAAAAGAAGAACACCTAGAATAAGAAACTGCTGTTCTGCTGCAGCAAATATGATACATCTATGTACTAGTGCATGTCAAATCTAGATACTGTATGATGCGTTACCCATGCCCGGTTTTCTGCATCAAGCAACATGCCCTGAGATGGCTGTGGATATTTATTTATTTACGTATTTGATCAAATTCGAAGATCTGTGAAACCTCTAACAGTATCATAATGCACACCTGGAAAGGTGGAGGGGTAGAGACCGCCGGTAGAACGGTGCCAGCAGCAGTAGCGGTTGTGTGTTCAGGGTGTTGCATGGCCAGAGGGTTGATGAGGTGCTCCACCGTGTGCACCTTGCCCTCCTCCATCATCTTGGCTGCAGGAGCCGTGCTGAACACCGGGTACTGCCCGCCCAGAGTCGGCAACGTCACTGCACGCAAAGAGACACATGAATGAGAGCAGCTTGGATGACAGACAGCAGAGTGTCTGCAAACAACATAGTGTAGCAGGAGATGGTTGTGTTTGCATTTCACATGACAAGAAATAATAAGAAATACATGCACCCATGCTCATACAGAAACATATAGATCTGAATCTATGAAAGGAGTGACTGATGAAGCGATGAAGGTTGAAGGAAACAGTTTAGAGAAGAACGGAAAAAAATAATACGTTGCACAAGTTGGTGTTGTGATTCGGATTACGATGGTGCTCAACTGTGGATTAACCTCAGCGCTCCGACAAAAACACACACACACACACACACACACACACACACACACACACACTAAGAGAGTACAACGTCAGTCATTGTTTCAGATGGACAAAAGTCTTTTCAATCTGGTGGGGATCCTGTGATTCCACACGGACTAAAAAGCGAGCTTGGGGTCAACTCCTTCTAGAAGGAGCACCAGGAACGTCCCCTCTAAGGCATGAAAACAAAAACAAAAAGTTATGTTGAAAAAACTATGTGGGGGTTTGAGTCACTTTTGTGTTTAGTGATAAAGAATAATACCAGTGTGTGGATTATACTGTATAAAAACATACTTGAAAATTTGAATTTAGATGATCCACCGACATAAACATGAAGTCCTTTTTTTGTGTTTTTGTTTCGGTTTCATCCTTATGTGAATTATTTTTTCCCACCTCATTGCATTTGCATTTCTTTCTGCCAGGAAAGAAGGAAGAAAGAACAAGGAAATAATGTTTTAAAAAGAAGCCACTGGACAACTTTTGGGTCATATTTCTTCTTTTTGTGAGACGGCAGCTCATTTCACCCTATGCTTTACACCGTCGACCTCATATTGACAAAACAAAACAAAATCATGATAGTGATCATGTAGACTAAATTTATACAGCACTAGATGGGTTGCCACCCTACATAACACTGGTATCATCCTTTAAGTGATCAGAATAGAGTAGACACAAGAGGAAAGAGGAAATAAACAATCTTTAGTTTTGCATTTCAACTCCGTTCTTACCTGAAAGTGTCGTAACGCTAACAAAGCTAAAGCAGCTTCCTCTACAGTGAACTAAACTCACTGAGTGGATGTTCAAAAATAAAGTTTATATTGTTATCACGAAATGCAAATATTTTGTGAAATACATGTTTGTTTTCCATTCAAGTTACTGTTAACCACCTTTCAGTAAGACATTGGAGTTGAGTGCATGTGTAAAAGGAAAACTGGTCCCCAAATAACGATGGCCATGTTCAGACAGACAACAGCACTGCAGTTCAATGAAGTCAATGCATTGGGTTTGCCCAAAATGCAGTATAGTATGTAGTCTCATCTGGAAAAAGCTTTTGCCTCGACACAACGTGTGACTTCTGGCAAGGCTCCGCGTTGGCCAATCAAATGTGTTCCAGATAGATTATTCTGTAACAGGCTACGTCTACTATTAACCTGGTGACCGTCATGACTGAGGATAAAGGGCAGGAACCACAGCGCAATGTTTCAGTGTCTGAAGCCCCTCTTGTTCTTTTAACACAGTGCCGTTTTTGGTCTGAACACCAGGTGAGACAAATTTCTGAAATGGAGGGAAAAGGAAAGACCAAGGAACAAATTAGAACAGTTACTTTCTGGTCATGCTAGAAAGGACAGATGTTTTGTGTCATTATTATTTACTGGAAAGAGAAGGGAAGTCCTTTTGCGCCTGACCATCCAGCAACAACCATGATCTTGATTTACAAAATGTTCCTCAAACCACACAGGAGAGAGAGACAGAAAATTATGAGCTGGAAGGTTTAATAAAGGCTTTTGAGATGGGCAAGGATATAGATGGATATATCTATCTCACTGACTTGTGCCATGTTTGAGGCCAACAGAGTTGACGGAGGCAGCAAGCTCCAGACTGGGCATCAACTCATAGGGCTTTTCGAGCTGCTTGGCCTTGCCCTCATGGTAGCGGCTGTAGATGCCACGACCGGCAGAGTAACCCCCCAGGTACGACCCCCGTGGTCCAGGGGTACGGTTACCTGCAGCAGCACGACCACGACCTCGCACAGTACCTGCTTAAAATACAATTAAAGTAATATGATGACAGGGGTTGAAGTTTCAGGCTTGGGCATTAGGGGCTTATAGGGGCAGTAGGGGCCTATAACTTATACTGAAACTTGTGAGGGGCGACGTGTAAGGCCAGATTTTCTGATAGGTTTAGAACCCTTTGACCTTTCCTCCCAAGATATCAGGACTGAAGTAGAGTCCTTTAGTGCTAATTTAATGCAAACATCTGCTCACAAAGTGTAGTCCATACTGGACGTTTCTCAGCAATATCTGTCCTGAGCTTTGTTTGGGAATTCTTTGAGTACAGTTTGGCCTTTTTCCTGAACACTACTCTTGAATTAGATGCAGTTATGCAAGTTTATAGCAGTGTGAAATGGTATTCATAGACGTTCTTAGCTTTGTTTGATCTCTGAAATAAACCAGCATGAAATGGGAGGTGACAGCACAGCGGGAAAAGGATGGTGTTAGAAAACGTATAGTTTGTCACATGGCAAGAAAGTTCATTGTTCATTGAAGGAATAAGTAGGAATAAGGATGTGAGAGATTACCATTGTTCTGTATCATTGGGGATCCTTTGGAGAGAAAACCAAAACACAATGATTGTTGAAAGTCAAATAGATTTAGCTGCTTACACCCAAAGACCAACTTTAATCAATCATCAATGGTAATAGGATTAGCATTCATTGGTCCATCACCTTGTTTTGTCTTTGCTTTTAACGAGTTTCTGATTTAAAGCCACAAACCCTCATCAAGTAAAGATTTTAAAACTTTTGTAAAATGACAATCTAGTCATCAAAGATTAAATCATTATTACCTTAGTCATCATGACCATTTAAATATCATAGCACCTTATCGATGGAGTCATTCTTCCTACAATAGCATATTTTGTCATTTGTCATTATGAGACCTTTAGCAGCATTGAGTTTATGCTGCCACCAACATTTACAAAAATAGATGGCTTTCAGAGAAACACTGTGGCTTTTGAAAGTGATCATTACTGGTACAAGTGCAGAAAGAATTCATTCTAACCTTTGACGAAGTAGTCCCTGTTAGGTCCAATGAGGGTGTTGTAGGGATAACCATAGTAGGCCAATGTGTAGGGATCACACTGGTAGACGTAGTTCTGTGGAGCAGGCTCTGGAGTGGCAGTAGCTCCTTTGGAAGCCTTTTGGCGTGAGTACTGCTCTTTATCAACGGGCTTGGCGAGCGTCACCTCGATGCAGGACCCTTCGACCTCTGTGCCGTTGAGGTGGTCCATGGCCATGACAGCATCGTCCCGGGAGGTAAAGTGGACGAAGGCATAGTCACGAATTTTCTTCACACGTTCAACACATCCAGCATTCCACTGGCTGAACACCTGATTAAAAGAGAACATTGGTGGTTAAGAATGGTAAGCTATAGTACCCATTTATGTTAGGTATGTCATTTTACCCGTCAAAAGCATGCATTGTGAAACCTCTAAACTGAACAGTCAGCCGGTCCCACCTGTCTGATTGTCTCCTCACTGGTCTCCATCATAAGATTCCTGACATAGAGGATCTTCACTGTCTCCATAACGTCTTCATCCACATCAATCTCCGGCTCGGCCCAGTCGACTGCAATCTGGTGGCCCCAAAGCTGAATACGTCCAGGCATCAACTTCCTGCGAGCCATGGCAGCCGCACGGTGCGATTCATACTCTACAAAGGCAAAGCCTCTGTTCTTCATCTTGTCTGCAGCACTGGCATAAACTATCACATCTAGTACCCCTTCTGTCACCTTGGAGACCTCCTCCAGGATCTCTTCCCGCTTTTTGGTCTTGGGGATGCCACCAATGAAAAGACGGCAGTTGTCCACGGAGGAGCAGACACCCAGCAGTCGCCCAGGCCGCACCTCATAGTTGTTGAGCTCGCGTACCGCCCGTTTGGCCTCGTGTTTCTCTGTGTACATCACAAATGCGTACCCTCTGTTTTTCCCGTCAAAGTCCATCATCAGACGCATCTCATAGATGCGTCCTACGGACTCAAACACTGGCACCAGCTCATCCTCATAAACGTCCCGTGGGATCTTGCCCACAAAGATTTCACATCCCCTTGGTGGAGATGTAGCATTCCAACCAGGAGGAGGGCCATATTTACGCTGACCATTTTCCTGGACCATACTGTAGCCAGTGCGCTCCATCAGGGATACCAGTGCAGGCTCATTGGGAGCACCTGCAACTCCATCAGGGATGCTGATCTGTCCATGAAGAGACTGGTGGGAGGCACCAGCAGGTTGGGAGGGTTTGGTGGGGGCGGCGTTATTGCTCATGGTCGAGGAGGAAGCAGGATCTTCGGCTGTCATTCTGACAAAACCATCCAATCCGATCTGGGCCCTGGAGAGGGCAAAGGGAGAGAGGTTCATTAAATTGCAGTGAATTGTATCAAGTTTCCAAGAGGGCACAGGGAACACATGTAGGAAGACGAATAAGAAAAACATGGTCATATTCAGACATCATCATTAAAAATGTGTCTGTACCGACAATATGGCTACTTGTTGAAACAAAACGATTGTCAATTTGCAGGCACAATCCCATCCAAGATTGCCGAGCTAACAGACTAACCAAGGCACATAATGACTTGGACAGAACAATGAAAATACAACATCCATAAATCCCCAGGGGACCTTGCCCCATCAGTGGTTTTACAACCTTGTTTTGTTGAGTGCGTCAGATCCCTTGCTGACCTATGACCCCTATCAGAGAGTATGAAGGGCTGTAAACCCTGAAACCTCCAGCTCAAGGTTCACTGAGTACGACTAGATCACATGCTCATTATGTGTGTGTGTGTGTGTGTGTGTGTGTGTGTGTGTGTGTGTGTGTGTCAGCCGTTAGTTAGACAAGTTGGTGTTAAGCTATATCAGGAATTCTGTGTAAATATGACCCCTCAGGCTGTGACAAAAGGCTGCGCACATTAATCCATCTTACACATCAACCTGTTGTGCACTCACCACAAGAGGGTGTTGGACTTTCAACTTCTTTATCTTATGAGTGTTTTACAGTGTGTGGGCTCAGCTCTTTTTCTGTGTGTGTGTGTGTGTGTGTGTGTTTATGTGTGTTCGCCACTTCATTAAGGGCTGCAACCGTATAAGACAGAGAACAATCAGAAATCGGCTTCCCAAGCATAAACCTCTTACTCTGTTAATTTCCAACACTGCCAGCATTCAGAAGGGAAAAATCCATTGCATTTTAAGTCCCCAAATCTCCACGCCGCGTACAACACCCGAGGCAGCCAATCACAGCAGACTACAAAGCAAACTACTTTTAGTCAGACCAAATGTCATGAAAGCAAATAGGCCTAATAAAAAACAACCTCTTGCTAGTTGGGCGTTCTGTGCGTCACAGGATTGTCTGGACTTTGATGGAAATAGGCGAGGCAGTCAACAAAGGTAAAGCGCTACCAAGCCGAGCAGCCATGGTAACGCACACACTCATTTGAGTTGACCCAATATCCCACTCTCCCACACATACACACCTGTTCACTTGTTCGCTCGCCCACAGCTGGGGAGCTTAGAGTTACCCGCAAAGTACAACGCACACCACGGATGAACGAAAGTGATGCAAACGTCAACTTGATCAAACAAAATGCTTTAATATTTAAAATAATGTTTTGCAGACGTACCATACACATATTTCTGGTTGAAGCAAACTATTAATTCATCCATTTCCTGATATGTGCAGAAGGTACTATGGTCAAAACAAAGAAGAAAAAAAAGAGTGGGGGAGGATGTGGTTTCCTCCTTCTATCTTTAGCCAGTAGTTGGGTGCTGCACGGGGTGATAAGTCAAGCTGACATGAGATTATATTAAAACATCAGTTTATTATGACATGTAGTTTGGAGAGACACATTCTGCTCAGTGAGGATGCAGTCCTCATTATTAACAGCGTTCCCTCTTCTTCCCCTGCTTGACGTGCCCTCCTCCCTCTGCTCCTTCTCTCGTGTGAAGTGCTAACACGACTCCATTTCTTATCAGCCTTATCTTGCCAGACTGATGACATAGGGAGGACAATATTCACTTTGGGAGTTCTGCTAGGTGGTAAAAAAAAACAACCCGTGAGGCGACACTGCGATCTGTATAGCTGGAGATCAAAAGCTCCATTAAAGTAAGTGGATGTTTTGGAATGTCAAAAAATACAATGTATTCAGTGTTTGTCTTTGGGGTAACCTATTTCTGCTTTTGACCATTTGGAGATTTTCCCAACTTCCTCAGTGTGGACTACTGTTGATACTGCTGATGTTTTCCTTTCAGAGGAGAGACTCAGGAAACCACCGCGGTCAGTGTGTCAGAAGCGCTGTGGAACTCTGATGGTCTTTCATAACCCATCTTCCTGCATATTATTAATGAGAATAGTGAGTTTGTGTGTGTGTGTGTGTGTGTGTGTGTGTGTGTGTGTGTGTAGGGAAGGGGGGGTATTTTTTTCCAACTGATTATATCAGAGAAAGTGTGCTAATTGGGAGGTAAAAAAACACAACAGGGAAGTCTAGCCTCATACAAAGAAATTAAGAAAAGAACATAAAGTGACAAAACACAATCATCTCCACCACTCAGAAACCTTGGACCTTATACATGGGTGTAAGTAATCATGGGTGTATGCAAGCATGTGCATGTGTGTGTGTGTGTGTGTGTGTGTGTGTGTGTGTGTGTGTGTGTGTGTGTGTGTGTGTGTATGTGTGTGTGTGTGAGACTGAGAGAGAGAGAGAGAGAGAGAGCAGAGAAACTGAGGCAGCACCAGGTAGATGATTAACTGTGTGACAAACACAAATCACAGCCTTCCCTCGCAGAGAGTGTAAAGATTTACAGTCGCCGTACCTCCGTCATTAAAACAACAACCAGGGGTTTAGAAAGTGGTGACGACCTACGTGTGATTCTTCTATCTGGATTGTACTGCTCAACAGGCACGGCCAGCATCTATTAGGTAAAACATAACCCACACAGACATTCACAGAGTTCACCTGTTCAAAGGTCGTGGACTCAGAGTAAAGCGGGTGGGGGTGGGTGGGGGCAGAGGAAGTTAAAGAGCAAAGATTTGATTTGGTAACAACCCCGCCGGGTTAAAGTGTTCCAGTTATTGCTGCGGAGATTGTCCATTACATTGTGTTTATGATTGATGGGAGCACCTGATTCTCTACGTATTAACAGCACGTTATTGCTGACCGGATTGCTTTATGAGCAGACAAAAGTGCCTTTACTGGCTTCCTCCGTATTAAACCATAAACGACTACTGCCGGCAAATTCCATCTTTTTTTTTCTTCCCTCCCCTCAAATAAGCAAACGAGGCACTGCGGTATTAAAGTTCCCCACAGCCAGAAAAAGAGGAAGGACACGTGTTATTCCTTCATGTCACTGACCTGACGTTAAACCAACACCGCTGTCACATGCTTTTCTTAGTCAGACGTTCGTAAGCCAGCAAACCTCTCCTCTGGCTCCCGGTTTATTGCCGATTATGCCGCAAAAAACCCCAAAACAACCGAGTGTGTGTTCGATGGCGAGGAACAATGCGTCTCTTAGTGTGCTGTTCTATCCTGAGTGACACTGATCCAGTGTGCCGCACAAAACAGGCCTGAGGAAGCCGCCATCTTAGCTGTGCGACTACCCAGCAGCCCCCCTGACAGCAGGGTCACAAGGCGGCCGGAGAGAGGATCAATGAAACATCAATGCCTACAAACGCATCATGCGCACACACACACACACACACACACACACTCACACACGCACACACACCCAGTCAAGCCTGTCTTTAAATTTAGATACAAACTCAGAAACAATCTTCCCAGAGTCACAAAGTCGTTTCAGGTAGGAGAGCTCCTGTAGAGAGAGAGAGAGGGAAGCGAGACTGAAACAGAGCAGAAATCTTGAGGAGGACGTCGCAGCAGTGGGATGTTGGTGGAGAGAGAAGAGGAAGGAGAAGAGGATATAGCTACCCTCTGTTGCTCCACAGCGCTCCGCTGCTTGGCCCGCTGCTCTGGGAGTGTTAGTCCACCTCCATGAGAGACAGGTACAGCAGGGCACTGAGCACGGAGGCCAGCCTCCTCTGCACACACACACACGCACACACACACACACACACACACACACACACACACACACACACACACACACACACACACACACACACACACACACACACACACACACACACACTGAGCCAAAGCTGCAAGCATGAGGGCTGGTGAGGGTGGAGCTAAAAGCAGTACTTTGTTTGAGTGTGAGTGTGTGTGTGTGTGGGGGGGGGGGGGGGGGGGGGAATCCCAGCCCAACTTTTGAAGAATTGCAGTAGAAGGTTTTGTATTTGTGAAATATGCAAAGTAATTCATTACATTTAATGCTGCTTTGAGGTACTAGTACTTTGCTTGAGCATTTCCATGTTACGCTACTTCACACTTGATATTGTAGAAAAGGTTGTACTACATTTATCTGACAGCTGTTTGCTATTGTCTTTTCAAATATGATTCTTCACAAAAGAAAGATTTCCCTTCTGATATGGTTTCATTTCAGCATTATTTCTTTTTAGCTCCAAAAAAAAGGCTCTAATCTTTTGAAAGACTACAGTAATCTCATGACCCCTCAGATTTATCTCGTGGCCCTCTCGTGGAATCTGACCCGCAGGTTGGAAATCACTGGACTGCAATACCTTACAAAACCATGAAAACCAGCTCCGCCTCAACCACGAAAACACAGTACAATGTCACGTGTGCACTGATGCGTCAGTATTAGTGATCTAACCATGTTGTATATCATAATATCTGTCACAGGGGATATTACTCTTCTGGGAAAAGAGTACTTTTCATACTTTACTGACATTTTGTTGGCAATACTTTTACATCAATCTGTGGGCTCTTAAAGGATCTGAATACTTCTTCCGCCACCAAATAATACGTCGTTGCACAATCTTGCACAATCTTCACCCTGTTACCAATGAAGGGGGGATGTTAGTGGGAGGAGAGGGGTCTGATGGGAAAAGTAGTTTTTGTGGTGTTGTCAGGGATTTCTGCTGAGAGTTGCAGAAATTGGACAGAACGGCAGGAAACGTTGAATCCGGGGTTTGAATACTTCCTCATGTTGTTGTCTCGCCCTGAGCGGACATTTGGAAATTCTGACAGGGAGTTACCCCCAGAGAGATTTGTCGTGTCAGCACAAGACTACAACCGCGTGTAGATGTGTGTGTGTGTGTGTGTGTGTGTATTCGAGCGTGCACGCGTGCTTTTTGTACATAACAACGACGACCTAGCACAGCTTAACTTAAGCAAACAACACACGCCTTCCTGGGCAGTCAAGAGAGCAGATAGAGACGACAGAGAGGGAAAAAAACAGCCGGAGAGAGGAGAGAGCGTCGCTCAGCTCGGAGAGTTTCTGTCGGAAAAAAAAAAAACTCTCCCCCTCGGCGAAAAGAAGAGGGAGTGAGGGACAGAGAGAGCAGATGGGGTGAGGGGGGGAGAGATGAAAGTCACAGTGTGTGGTCAACAGTGCGCTGAGTTTCAGCTGCCATTGAAACCGGCCCCACTCCTTAACGACTGAGTAAACAGCCAAGAAGAAAGTCTGTTTAGCATAAAGACCAGAGGAGGAGGAGGAGGAGCACAGAGGATGGAGCGATCGCCTTTCATCAGTCAAACTGTCAAATCCATCACCAGCTCACCGGGCCGAGTGACATGAATATGAATTATCAGAAAAAGGTGTGTCCGTGAAGGTTTATGGGTGCTAACATATATGTGTGTGTGTGTGTGTGAGGTGTATGTGTGTGTTATGTTTAATTCTTTCTAGAAAAGGAGCAGGATCACAGATCAGTAACATCTTCCTCAAACCGAGAGAGGGTGGAGGGAGGGGAGAGGGGGGGCTGTCAGTCATTAGTGAAAGCCAATCAGGACTCAGACACGCCTCAGAGGCTTCTGGTGTTCCGGTGAGCGCACAGTCCATCAGGTCATCGGTTTAACCGTTGAGCCCCGCAGGTAAAAAAACATTTGCCTTCTCTCGCCGCCTCAATCATTGTGCTGGTTCACTCAATCATTTGCCCCCTGAAAGGTCACACCGGGTCTCAGTTTGTCTTTTTAATGATTTGTGGGTCACCTTTGGTTTTGAGTTAGAACATAAAAGAATGAATGAAACCGACTGATATTGAAGGACTAGACCGCCGTTATTCTGACTGTCAACAAATCCCAAAAAATGCGTCAATCGGTCGGAAGAAAATGTTTTCAGTGAAGTCGTTAAAAAAATTTACTGGCTCTGCCGTTTCTCGCAAACTGAAACGGGTGTAAATTATGCATCGACTAGGGACTATTTTCATTACATTACATTACATTTCATTTAGCTGACGCTTTTATCCAAAGCGACTTACATGCTATACAGTAGACCGTAGACACAGCAACGGTGAGCAATGAGGGTTAAGTGTCTTGCTCAAGGACACAACGACACGGACTGCCGGAGCCGGGGATCGAACCACCGACCTTCTGATTGAAAGACCGACTTGCTAACCACTGAGCCACAGTCGCCCACTTTTTCAGTTATATATTGCTATATTTGTGTTTTAAATTAATGTATTATTTGTTATGGATAATAACATGCATCATTTTCGTGGTTGGGATTTGTTTCGTAACGGCAGACTGGAAATCAAACTTCACTCCACATAGTTCCCGTATAACCCTGCCGCTGACATTGGAGTCAAGCTGAAACACATTTACTTAACTCATAAGTAATCACATTAGGGAGTGCTTATTAGACTGTTGGTTATCTCTGATAAGCTGGTTCTCTCTTAAGGCCAGGGTCACACACACACGCACACACACACACACACACACACACACGCACACACACACACACACACACACACACACACACGCACACACACACACTGGAATCTGCCACATAGACAGAAGCTGTGAAGAAGCAGGAATAAAGTCAGCAATAAAGCGGTGCTGGTAATCAGTATCTCGGCCGCAGAGCCTGATGACGGCCTTCTCGTATTACAAGTCATCCATATAAGTAAATGAGTAGCGTGTCACAAGACCAGAGGTCCCGCTGTGTGTTTCTGTGGAGCGATACCACCCTGGAGGGTTCAGGCCCACACTGTGTTTTCATGCAGCAGTTCCTCTCAGACCAGATCTGAAACTATTTGATTACAAAAAGCTTCCTGCTGTTAATTTTAGTTTACACGACTCTGTTGTGTCCAAAGAAGACTTCCATGATAATGTGGGGCTAATAAGGGTTATTTACAAAAGAGTTGTTTTCTGATGATAAATACATGAATATAAAGCAACATGAGGGGAGTTTAGCCCCAGTGTCTCTTGGGCACGTGCTCCACAGGCCGCTGACGTAAGTGACCAGGAAGTGAGGAGTGCGGCTGACCCTCCAGAGCGCATGGTGTCCTCACAATGCGGTTCAGCCAGTTCAACTGTCAGCAGCGAGTGGCCCTGCGTCACCGTGGTGTCTGAACATGTCTGCTGTCTGTCCCTCCCTCTTGGCTTTAACCGTTAAGCGTGGCCCCTTTTACTTCGATTCATCAGGAATGTGATCCAGGTTTGATCTCCCCCAGGAGCCTCGTGGGCGTGAGTGGGCGCCTCTGCGTCTGTCCACGGCTAATCTGGCCTTCTGCAGCACTAAACTGCATAATATTGTGGGTGCCCAGTGATGGCTGCACGCTCAAGGACCTCTCGTGGTCACAGAAAAAACAGAAAAAAAACAGTGTGTTGCCTGTTTTTTACTGCCATTGACTGCCCTCTGACTCCTCACTCACTACTCTTAACAGTAGGGGCCGCTCGTGATAACACAGCTGAGTCCCCCCTTACTCTGAGGCCACGGGGGCCGCCCTGCAGCGAACAGACCTACTCGTACCCGCTGATGTACCTCGCCAACCACTTAGCAAATGAGACCGCACGAGACGACTTTGAGCCGATTGCTTACGCTTGTTTTGTGCGGTGTGTTTGGCTAACCGCCGACGGAACCACCACGACACACACTGCTGCCCCTCGGCACAACTCAGCCGCTGCTCCACGGCCTGATAGCCGAGTTTTATATTTAGTTTTTAACAAGATTGTATCACGTGACACAAACATTGACTTCGAGCCGATTGCCTGCATTCATCTCAGCTTGTTTTGGGCCTTTTGTTGGCATCTGGACCAGGGGTTATACAGCTGTGGGTTGCATTCATTGAACACAGTAGTGGTGGGTGCAGACACACCTGCTGGAGATCTGCTGAGTGCACCTTTCTAGTTCATTCTTCACTCTCTGTGGAGGCGAGAAAAGCAAAGTTTTCTTCACATATTCAAGATAACACAGGGTGAGTGATTCATTTACAAATGATCCTCCTGAGAGTGAACTATTCCTTTAAACATGTCTTATGATGTGCTACTTCTGTCCACAACAAACATATTACTGGGATCACTACCGATGAACACGCGATATCCAGGAGTTCACAGTACGGACTACCCCGTAACAATTGGGCCAGAATTCTGCACACTGGGTTTCTAGCGATCCTGTTTCTCTCTCCCATCCATGTACCTGTCACCTTCATTCCTGCGGTTCAGTCAAGCTCAAAGGGGATCAGCAGGGAGAGGGGCGGGGGGGCGAAACAGGGAAGGTGAGGAGAGGCTGAGCAGCCAGAGAGACTAACGAACAGAGAGGAGGGGACCAAATGTCCGGGGCCTCCCTCAGAGCTGGAAAGCCCTTTAAAGTGAAACTGGCCTGGAGAATTTCAGGTCAGACGGAGTGCGCAAGTGACTGCCTTCAGCCCACCCCGATTCACCACGGAGGGATGATTCCACTTCATTTGATCTGAGACCCCCCCCCGCTTTCAGGACCTTCATTTGTCCACCCAAGACGCTATTATAAGCTATATAAGTTTCCTTCTCAACTCACTGATATTGAAAGGTTCAGTAGGTTCAAAGGGTCAACTGTACAGATCCTCCACAGCAGGCCTTTGGATTCCTTCGCAGTGTGAAAGCATGACAGGATAGAAAGGTCAGCTGCGGCCCAATATTGCCACATATGTCCCCTCACAGGCTCACAGGCATTCCTAATCGTAAGAGCTGCTTTAGCTTTAGCGCTAGCTTTGCTTCCTTTGGCAAACACATTCCTCCGGCTAATCAGCTAGCCCGCTGAAGGCCGGAGCGGACATTGTTTCAGACAATTACGACTGACGTTGACAGTGTCACACACTCGTGATAAAGGCTTTAGTGCCCCCACCCCGTGTGTGTGTGTGTGTGTGCGTGTGTGTGTGTGTGTGTGTGTGTGTGTGTGTGTGTGCGTGTGCGTGTGTGCGTGTGCGTTTGTATAAGGGGAAACTGGCTGTATTTGAGCAAGGGAGATATTTGACACACTTAACAATAATAAAAAAAAGATATTTGTGTATAACTTCATTTAGTTTTTTCAGCATCCTTCAATCACTTACTACGCAGATTTACAAAACAGCTAACCTTCCTGCAAACCGTTGACATCGAACAACGACGCGCCCCGTCGACAAACAACGTGCAACTGAAGAAACATTTCTGGCAACACAACCATTTAGTTTCAGTTGAAACTCAGGAGATCTTCCACCATTAAAAAACTTTAAACACTCACACACACACACACACACACACACACACACACACACACACACACACACACATACACAGCTCACCAAGGTGAAAGTCCACATATTATATGACGGAGAACCCGGAAGTCTTAGTCTCTCTATGTAGTTACCCCCACCCTAAACACACACACACACACACACACACACACACACACACACACACACACACACACACACACACACACACACACACACACACACACACACACTCAGTGCCATGCCACTCCACTGGTTCCACTTGTTTCATTGTAAGGACATCTTGGTCTCCCTTTTAATCACCGATTGGTTTAAGTGTCCAATCATTCTGGTAATGCAGCAGAACCGGTCCGGCAGCTCCAAACTACATCAAAACGTCTCCATCAGAAGAGAGAGCATCACACCGCCACACCGCACTTATCATAGGGTACCCAACAGTTTCACAGTTGCCAAATAGTGCTCACAAGCGGACAGATTTTTCACGACCAACCAAATTAAAAAAAGAAAATGTGTTGAATGTTTAAAAGACAGTGATGACAAGTTATTTTTTGAAAGAGACAGAAACCCACTTGAGGGTCGGCACTAACACCATACCTGTATCCCACACTCGAGGCCGAGAAGATGCAGACGCCGGGCGCGACTCGCTTCTTGGTGAAGTCACTCTGCACAAGCACACTGGTTCTGAAACTCACTCTCTCTCTCCGTCCATTCACTCTTCGTTGATGCTGACAGGCCGCAGCGGAAATAAGAGACTCTCCTCGCCTGCCTGCGTCTGAGTGTCTGAGATAAGCAAAGGTGGTGTAGTGTTTACTCATTCTCAATGGCCAGAGGGGAGAGAGAGAGAGAGAGAGAGAGAGAGAGAGAGAGGGGTGTGGCCTCTCAGTACAGGTAACCCCCCCACCTTTTCTTCTCCCTCCTTCAATCTCTCTCCCTCAGCTGATAAGGAGTAGGACAAAAGGGAAGGTATAAAAGGACAGAGGGTGTGACGAGAAGGTGATGATTGACAACAATCAGGTAAAAGTCATGTGTTTGAGTGTTTACAGAAATGAAATGGGCCAGCCCAGAAATAAATCTATGAAGAATAATGCTGTTGAAATTATTTCTGCCGCACAACTTTAGCAGCTGCCAATGAGAAAGAAACGTCTTGTTGTTAGCATCTTTTTAGTTTTTTTAGTTAACATACACACAGTTGCAACGCAAAGACGCTAATGTTCAGCAGCTATAGTAATTGCCTGATCGCGCCTTTGATTTGAGTCATGCTAGAAATGTGCTAATTAGCACTGAAAGCGAAGTACAGCTGATGCGGATGGGAGGGCCATTCGTTTCAGAGGTATTTGGTCATGAAGTATTGGACAAATTAGAATAATACAATCTGACCTGATGGATTAAAGTCAGAGGATCACCGGAGGATTCGTCCTGTGGGGAGTACCAAAGTGGTGGACCGCCCGCCCACAGCAGTTTGTGAAATAGTCACGCAATGCAATCTATTGGCTTTGTGTTCAGGGACGAGAACTGTTCGTGATTTTTTTCTTGTCTCTCCAAACAACTTTTCTTTTCCGGGACGACTTTGTGAAGAACAAAAGTTAGGTTTAGGGAAAAAAAACAATTAGTTAGGTTTTGTAAAACCCGGTTGGGACAGTGAGCTTGAGGCGTTTTAACCCCCGACTATGAAACCACAACGAGGTGGCGAACACCGGCCTCGTGCTTGAAGTGGTTGTGTTGTTGGAAGTTGGACTCATGCGCCCCCCCCTCCTGCCCACCACAGGGGGTCTTTTTTTAGATATTAAATACTACGTCACAAGCTCTGACTGGCTGGCGGTTGTGTGTCCACCACAAATAAAGGATCCTAATCTACTTTCCATCTGCATTGTCTTTTCACTGAGCCGCCCGAAAAAACAAACAAACAGACAATTTGTGTCCATGTACACAAACCCAATAGTTGCATGTGGGGACTATTTCCCGACACATATTTTGCCTCAATGTGTGAGCGAGTGGCAGCACTCAAAAACTAAAGTACAGCTGAACATAAAAGGGTTAACGAAGGTTCACCACAGTGGCACCGGCTAACCCTGTCAGTATTTATCCATGTGTCTGTCTCCTCAAGCCTAATGTAGACTCATTCAAACAGTGCAGACACACAAACTGTGAATCAGAAGCGATGACTTGAACTAATCTCCGCCTGAAGCAGTTTGGGGATGAACCTGTCGACGGCGGTATTCTTTGTTCTGTGTTCCCCGGAGAGCATTCACAGTATTTTATCAGCACAGTGGCCAAATGTTTCTCCGATTCAAATCTCAGGTTCAAACAACAGGTTTGCTCGCCCCAGAGTTGTCTCACACTTCTGCTCAGCCTTTTAGAAGAACTGCTGATTTAAAAATGTTTTTTTTAAAGTATAGAACAAGACACATCGGGAGATCAAAGTGGACCAAATATGTGACTCTGGTCGTATTCAGAAACTCAGCGAGCTAGGGAAGGAGAAACGGTGGCGATGTGTGGAAGTGAGCTCCACCTCAAAGGCCTGAGCGCTCTTATCAGACGAGGTGTCGTTCTCCTCCAGCACAAGTGTGTATGTGTGTGTGTGTGTGTGTGTGTGTGTGTGCTGTTACCTTTGAACAAGTGACATATTAACCAATGACTCTGTTAATGAAGGACAGGCAATCACTGATTCTCGCCTTTTTTTCTTTTTGCAACACACACACACACACACACACACACACACACACACACACACACACACACACGGTACACGATACACGCAGATAGCCAGTTCAAAGTTCACAGATGGAGAAGGCCGCACGCCACCATAAACCTACTTTAAAGGAGGAGAGCAGGATCCAAAGGCCAGGAGGGCTTTATTACCAGCACACTGTATCACACACACACACACATATCTAGTCAATTGAAGATGATGTGCTTATAGGCAGATATCACATCAAGACAAAGAAAAGCCTTTTTGACAATGTTAAATCATAAGAATATAATAGTATAGTTCTGAGCAGATATAAGGACATTTTAATTGTTTATCAATGCACAGTATTTGTCAACGAAGACCTATTTCACATTATTACTGCCGTGTTTGTCATTCATTATCTGTTGATAAAGCAGCGTCTACTTGTGGGGGCCCACAGGAGGAGTTGTCTCTGTTAAATACATCAATAAACACTGAAATCTGCCGTGTTAGAGCGAGTAATAAACCGTTTGTTAAATGTTTTATGTGCACGCTAGAGAGAGAGAAGAGACCAGTTAGTAGAAGTAAAACATTTTTAAACGAATGCAACAACAGCATTGTGATATTGAGAGCAACGCTGCATTTGCAATAAAGTCACAAGTCATGCAGCGAAGATTGCCGGCTGCTCTGAAGATAGACGTCATGGGGTTAACAGAGACGGACAGAGAGATAAGGGGGAACTGGTCCGCCGGGATATTTACACGTAGAGATTGCAGAATGTTTTATTGACAGCATTTGATGTTGACTTTTGTATTTTTTGTTACTGAAATATATTTATATTGATTGTTCAATAATAACACCTTTACAAATCGAGTTACAAAGTGCTTTGACAGCCAAAGCAAAGATGTATATGTATATGTATATAGATATATATACATATATATATATATATATATATATATATATATATATATATATGCATACATATATATATATATATATATATATATATATGTATATATATATATATATATATATACATACAGTGCGTCCAGAAAGTATTCACAGCACTACATTTTTTCAACATTTTGTTACAAATATTCCAAAATGGATTAAATTAAAAATACACAACACCCTGTCACCAGTTCGGCCTGGCTGCCAGCCACACCCACCTCATTGTGTCATTCCACTCACCTGCACACTCAGCTGCTTCCAATCTGACGTAATCAGACCCGTACTTAACCCTCTGTCTCACTCTCACCCTTTGCCAGATCGTCCAATGTCTTTGCTCGTGTCCACAGCGAATCTCTGGCTGACTCCTCGGACCCGACCCCGCCTGTCCCCGACTCTCCGACTCGCCAGCACGTCGATAGTCCGACGCTCCCGTCGGCTCGCCAGGATCCGAACCAGCCGGTCACCTTTGTGCTCCTATGTTTATCCACTGAACTGTTTATCTGTGCACCGAGGCTCCAGTAAAAGCTTTCACTTCAGTCCTCTGTCGCCCGAGTCCTTCGTCCTGCGCTTGGGTTCTAACGTTCCGCGTTACACACCCCATAATGAAAAAGGTTTGCCATGACACTCAACATTGAGCTCAGGTGCATCCTGTTTCCACTGATCATCCTTGATCCTTAGATATATATGTCTATATATATATATATATATATATATATATGATTTAGAAAGGCACACAGTTGTCTATATCAGGTCCCACAGTGGACAGTGCATGTCAAACCATGAAGTCCAAGGAATTGTCTGTAGACCTCTGAGACAGAATTGTATGGAGGCACAGATCTGTGAAAGGTACAGAAACATGTCTGCAGCATTGAAGGTCCCAATGAGCACAGCGGCCTCCATCATCCGGAAATGGAAGAAGGTTGGAACCACCAGGACTCAAGACCACCGATGCTCGTCTCCCTTCCAATTTCTGACCCTCCCTACAGACCTGGGGGGGACAGAAGCTGTGACCCACATGTGGTATGAAGCATCACCAAGCCTCAGCCAAGCTGAGCGAACGGGGGAGAAGGGCCTCAGTCAGGGAGGTGACCAAGAACCCGATGGTCCCTCTGACAGAGCTCCAGCGTTGCTCTATGAAGAGAGGAGAACCTTCCAGAAGGACAACCATCTCTGCAGCACTCCACACATCAGGCCTGTACGGTCGAGTGGCCGGACGGTAAAAAGCACACGACAGCTGTCTGGAGTTTACCATAAAGGCACCTGAAGGACTCTCAGACCATGAGGAACTAAATCCTCTGGTCTGACGAAACAAAGATTGAACTCTTTGGCCTGAATGCCAAGCGTCATGTCTGAAACCAGGCACTGCTCATCAGCTGGCCAACAGCATCCCTACAGTGAAGCATGGTGGTGGCAGCATCATGCTGTGGGGTGTTTTTCAGACTAGTCAGGATTGAGGGAAAGATGACAGCAGCAATGTACAGAGACATCCTGGATGAAGACCTGCTGCAGAGCTTGAGAGGTTCTGCAAAGAAGAACGGGAGAACCTGCCCACAAATAGCTGCCAAGCTTGTAGCGTCGTACTCAAGAAGACTTGAGGCTGTAACTGCTGCCAAAGGTGCTTCAACAAAGTATTGAGCAAAGGCTGTGAATACTTATGTACATGTTATATTTTCCTTCTTTATTTTGAATACATTTGAAAATATTTTGATGAAGCTTTTTTCACTTTGTCATTATGGGGTGTTGTGTGTAGATGTGTATGTATATATATATATAATACGATAAGAGCAAACTAAGATGAAATAATAAAATCAAATAAAACAATAACTAAGTAAAGCAGTACAAATATGACATCACATGAAAGTCAGTCTGTAAAAATGCACACAATTTTTGTGTACTGGCCGATACACTGCGATCATACACTTAAGCAATGCACGTCCTCACACTCACACACACTCACACACACTCACACACACACACACACACACATGCTCTATTGCGTGTCCGTTTCCACTTGGTATCAGTCGCCTTTCCAACTGATAATTCTGTTTCAAAGCAGATTAGGATGTGGGTCATTGAAGGCTGCTGCCTTCACGTCCATGTTGGTGGAGTGTGTCCTGCACATGAAACATGACTTATGTTCTACGAGGCATCAGCGCTACGGTTTTTCAGAACAGTGCGGCTAGGCAAGTCATAACAGGTGTTTGCAGAAACACTGAATGTCTGAACAACGTTGTGTATTGTAAATAAACTTCACCAACTGTGTACGGAAACATAAACAGCACGGATGTTCCAAGAAGTCCTTCCACTGCACTTTAATTTTAATTGTACTTTTTATTTCTGGTGCAGCCACTTTCAGTACAACTAAAACAGTACAAAAAGAAAATGAAAGACATTCATTTCCATGAAATAGAAATTGAAACTAAACCTGCTCGTGCTGGAAACTAAATCTAATATTCTAAACTGAGTAAAACTGAATTCATGAATAAAAATAAATAAATAATAATAACGACTAAATAACGTGGCGCTCCTGTCTTTATGGCATGTTTCTTTTGTCACTGACATCAAACAGAACATATGTCAGGATCATTATCGTATATGTTTCGAGAGCTTTTCATGCACAGAAGCGTTGTGTGTGTTTGCTGTAAGCCTGTGTTGAGTGTAATATTGCTGTGCTGCAGGACGGGTCGACTGAACAGGTAAAAGTCTGACTCGGATCAGGTGGAACACTTCCTCATTCAAAGGGTCACCTCACGTCCTGGAACCGCCGTCAACCAATCCCAGTCCCGTTTGTGATCAACAAAAATGACTCAGCACAAATCAAGAGCCTTAGCTCCCCCCCCACCCCCCCCCCCCCTTCCCTCACACACACACACACACACACACACACACACACACACACACACACACACACACACACACACACACACACACACAGGATCTGACATTAAAGTCCAACATTTTTTTTCTTCCATTCTGCTGAAAGAAGTTTCCCCTTTTGCCTAGAATTTGGTCAGCTGACGCTGAAGTCATGTGGTTTGTCACTAGCCAATGGCATTGCAGGGGCATTGTGTGTTTAGGTGCTAAAGTCACAGCCAAGGTCAAGGAGACGAGGAAGGAGAGAGAGAGAGAGAGAGAGAGAGGGATTGGAAGGAGCTGGAGGACTGAAGCAGTGTAGAAAGAGAGACAGTCATCCCCATGACTTGTAACCACAGCGGAGCCGCTTATTATCTGGTCAGTGACCGGTCGCCATCGTCACGTCAACATGTGTGACTGTCCTGTCTGCCAGCGCCGGTGACCAACACTGACGCTCACGTGATAGAGTGATACCAGCATGTCGAGCAGAAGGAGCTCAAGTACGAGCGGATCCGAGACGACAAAGGTGAAAGGAGAATGCCACGATAGTTCTTTTTCACGGCTTGGAGTTCTGTGTTGGTGACAAACAAAAGGCGGCAGTCCGGACAGTCTGACCCTGTTGAAGTCACACTTCAGCCTTACTTGGAAAAGAAAAGAAAGGTTCACGTTGAAGTTATTACCCACGCTGCCTATTTTAAGTGCCCATTCAAATCAGACGTTCACCTCCTCTACTTACTGTATACAGAGGAAAAAGCAAGTCCCCATATGTCTGACCAATTGCTTCGATATTCACACGATATTGCAAGGATGAATATCTTTAATCTTTAATATATGCTTTCCCAGAATATTTACACAATGATATTTTTAATAAATAGTCATCTAATGTGGATATGACTACATGGTTAAAATAAAAATAATGTAGCAGATGGAACAGTCTGCTAAGTTCAGACAATGACTTTTACTTGGATGCAGCATTTAAAACAACATATTCCGGATTAGGTTATAGTAATAACCAAAATCTGAGACAAATCTAATGCATTGTCATGTGTATATATATATATATATATATATATATATATATATTATGGACACAGTGTCCAGTCCTACATGCAGTTTCTCCAACACATTCTCACATCAATGCGTCACCGGCACTGACCTTCAAACGACCTCGCTCTACCTACACCCACTAGCGTCCGTTTTGCACGAGTCAGTGTATCTGTTTGGCCCACCAGACACACACAACCACACACACACACACACACACAAATATCTGTGTGATGCCGGGGAGCACTGAACCAAGCTGCGTCATTTGACGCGTTGGGAGTGAGAACAGGTTTTCTTTTTATCAAAGAATGGGCGTAATGGACATTCCGGGTGTGTTAACCTTTGTTTCGCCCTCCAGTTCGCCTGTCTGATCACATCATTTCCCTTTAGAGCTGTGTGGAGTCGCCACGTGGAGCTGCTGGGTGACATAGATGTGTGACGGCCAAGGCTACATGATCAAGGCCCTGGTTGGAACGCCAACATCATATATTAAGATGCAGATGGGTCCTTTAATGCTGCATTCAACAGGAAGCAGGTCATTTTCAATGATCGGAAAGCAGGGCACGCTTCAGCGTAGTGTGAACAAGGCATTTCCTCGTCCGAAGCACTCCACATAATATAAAAAACAAACAAAGTGCTTGTCGCCCCACTACAACTTACTGCAAGGGGCCGAAACCTTAAATTGCAATGTCACCTTCACCCATGAGCATCCGTCTCGTTTCCCGTAAAGGCGAGTTGTTCTCAACACACACGCACACACACACACAGAGAGCAGAGACACGGAGACCAAGGAAAGTGAGACGGGAAGGTAGAAACAGCCTGATAAGAGCTGAATGAAAGGCTAACGCCCCCCCAGTAAATACGGATCCGGCAACACACAATAGCGAAACTGCAAAACAGTGTCACTCGAAACAAGAGTTTTATGACGAGGCCAAAAACAATCATCCTGAGAAACAGGCGGTGTAATCCACCTGTTCACCTGCTGAAACTAACCAGGAAACCAAAAGAAGGGGGCACAAGAAGTGTGCGTGTGTGTGTGTGTGTGTGCGTGTGCGTGTGCTTGAGGTACGGCTACTTTGTGTCAGTTTTGTGAATGGGTCAGCTTCGGCCCACGGAACATTCCATTCTGGCGAGGGGGGGAGGGGGGGAGGGGGGAGGGGGGGGGGGAGCAGGGAGAGAGGGTGTGTGTGTGTGTGTGTGTGTGTGTGTGTGTGTTTGGCTCTTATCACGAGATGCAGTGTTGTACCGGTAGTTTCTTGTCCTCCAAACCTCCACACACACACACACACACACACACACACACACACACACACACACCCCTCAACACCACTTGCATTTGCTTGCCTTCCCTGCCAGAATCAAAAACCCCCACACACACACACCTACACACACACCTTGCCTATTGGCCTGCTGTCCAGACAACCGGCCCATTGTGCGTAACAGGTATGCAGAGAGGAGCCCGTCTGAGAACGGGCCATTGGATGCTCTGTGCATGTTTGTGTGTGTGTGAGCCCAAAAGGGATCGGATAGTTTTTAGAAACAATACCAGCCCACATGTACATTACCACAGTTATTAACGTCTACGGTCGTTCCTCCTATAATGCTGCAATGCAGATATGAGCATATGAGTATTGCTTTCAGACTTCAATGTGCCTGCGTGTGTCCTCGCTCGATCTGACAAACATCTTGATAAAAAAACCCTGAAGAAGGCAAGAGGAGGCAGAAACTAGCAGTGAACCGAAGCATAATAACAGCATTAGTGTCCGCGGAGAGAGGAGGAGAGGAGGGTTCAGCCGAGTCACCACACAGGAGGGGGGTGGAGAGGGTTACGCAGGGGTCAAAGGTTGATCGGGGGAGAAAGCTGGGAGGAGGAGGGGTGTTGATCCAGCCTTCACAGTGAGTGGATGTCACCTGTTTACACACTGAACGACGCCGTTCCCGTCACGTTCTCAGAAGAGAGACAGTTGCACAACGTTCCAGAACAAGTCTGCCGGTGCCGAGCCACGCAGGCCGCTTTCTGTTTCAGTCGTCCGGTTTTTGCAATATCTGAGACTTCTGCCTCCTCCCCCCCAAATACAATGCAGGGGAATGAAAAATCCTCTTTCCATAATCTCCCCGTTCCCGGTGTGACCTGGAACTATGGCCATCTGAAGAAGTCCCGATGACAACGGTTTAGAGGGAGGTCTTTCCAACCCTGTCTCCAAGACAACAATTATGATAAAAAAAAAAAAAAACTGAATGAATTTAAAGGCCGTCCTCCAGAAAACCAACAGCATTGGTCATCTTTTCAAAAGGACCTATGTTCGCATCCCAAATGAGGACGTGCTGTGGTCTCGTGGTGTGTTAATAACGACTGTCAGGCAGCATCATGATGTTGTCATACCGATGCAAGACCTCCAAGACGAGGTTGAGGTTGGTGGTTTGGTTACCGGAGCATGAGCGTGACGATGGTCCATGCTGTCATGCTTTAATGTTTTTTACTTAAACGAACCTCCGCATAAAGGTGGCCGATCAGACAACTACAAGGATATTATAATACTATTCAACACTGTTATGGAGGAATGGCTTGATATAAATAGGGATGAGAATGGCTTCCAACCAAACCAGAAGATCATTCCCTCGGTCATCAAACCTTTGGATAATAAAATACCATGTCATGCTAGCTTATTGGTACGGGAGGCTAAATGACGCTCCTTTGGTAGGCTACAAAAGCTGGCATTGCCTTTTTCAAAATGGTCCCTTGACCTCTCACCTCAGGATATGTGAATGAAAATGTGTTCTAAAGATACCCATGAGTCTCCTCTTTACGGACATGCCCACTTTATGGCAATCCCATGCAGTTTGTGTTGTTTTCGCATCGTCTTAAAATTGTGTGTTTGATTATCGCTGCACACTGGTGTCCCTAAACCTCCTTGGAATTCCATAAACTGGTTCTGACTGGAAAGCTGTGGATCCACCGGTGTTCACGTGTGATGATGTTATTCCTCATAGTAGCAACACACTGTAGTGAGATTATTTGTAAAATAACCTAATGTGACCTGTGGGAAAATCACAGCCACAAGCTAGAGACCTGGGTAATTCATAAGGATGTATGGCTTTACTTACATTCCCTTATATTAACAATAATGGAGCAGTTTCCAGAACAGAAGCGCTCGCCATCCAATTGTTGAAAAATGAAATGACCTTGAAAATCATCACGTCAGCGCAGGAATTATTAGGTCACGCCGTATCCGACTCCCTGTGCTCTCAGCTCATTGACTTAATTAGAAAGTGTGCGATAGGTGTGTGTTCACAAAGAGGCTCCTGTGACGGTGACTGTCTCTAGCTGTTAGTCATTGTTCGTCATAATTCCTGCAGTCTAATGACAGGAATAATGCTTATAATCAACTTCTGCTTTGTGAGCTCTGCAACACTGACTTGACTGGATTTGGGTTTCCTCGATGCCAACAGCCAACATGGTCCAATCAGCGAGTGACCCGTCAGTCGGTATAACTTCATGTTTTACTCCTCTTGGTTGGGAAAAAACATGTATTATGTACAATTTATTTTCACTTGGACTAGATAGACGCCCTAAACATGCTATTCTTAATTTTTTAACATATTGGCCGAGTCTCGAGTGATACAAGAAATTACATTTACAAGTTTACAATATTTGCTCAACAACTTATGAGAGCACGAAAATGACATTAGTTACCATCATCATTTACTTTCACAAATAATTCTGATTAATGAATTCATAATGAACTCATTTGTATATCTGATTCAGAACTACTTGACTAGAAAGACTGGACACAGAGTGCTGAGCTGCATCTCAAAAGAACCGTCAGCGTCCCATCTTTCGCTGATGAACAGCTTCTATGTGGCTGTTCCATCGTGCAGCTCATCTACCAGACTTACGTTTGTTATCTTTACAAGATGGAGGAGGAGCCTTTTAGTTTTCCTTTTGCCTCTTTGTGATCATGTTGAGCATATACAAAATATATATATCTTTCACGTCTCTGCATTGAACGGCTCCCCTTTACTTCTACCTGTACGTGGCCTGTCTTTATTTTCACCTGTTTCCACTTCCCCCTCGTCGTCTCAGTGCCGGTCAGGGAAGTGGGGAGAGTGTGAGTGTGTGTGTGTGTGTGTGTGTGTGTGTGTGTGTGTGTGTGTGTGATGTGGTGGGGGGATGGAATAATGCACCCATTGTGCCTTCAAGGTATGTGTGTTTGTGACAAACAGAAAGTGAGGCGATCAGGGTGATCAGATCTTGTTACAGGTGTTTCATAAACAACACAATAGTGCTAACAGCCCCCCACACCCACCCCTTTACACCCCAGCTTTAGATTTCTGCTTTAGTGTTGGTGGATTAGGCTTATGGGTCTGACACACACACACACACACACGGCTGAATCTGTGCTTCCCCATCACGAGCATGCGGTGATCATGTGACAGTCATGTGACTCGACTATGTTACTACGTGTGTATAAGCGTATCGCTTCCTTAAACTTGAGGTTTGCTGAATAATAATTTCCCATGAGAGTCCCGCTAAAAGAAAAAAAAATACTTTAACCTTCGTCAAGTTAAAAAAAATAATTACAAAAATACAAAAGAGATCTTTTAGTTTTTCCTCTTGTCGTCTGTCTTCCTGAAGTGGAGCGGGCCCAAACACGATACCACTAAGGTCACGCCAGAAAGAAAAGAAAGAGAAAGAAGTCTAGATATACATTCCTGTCCTGGGTGACTGTTCGGCCCTTTTTCCTTTCTTTTTTTTTTGCAAAAATGGAACGGGATACAGTAGGTTTAGAGATATTTATCATTCTGAAAAGTTATTCACCTCTTGAACCCTCATGCACAATCAGTAAGGAACCCGCAGCCACGGTCTGAGAGACAGACAGGAAGGCAGACAGATCCATTTCAATACCTATGATCAGCAAAATATTTAACTGAATCTATATTTGGTTTTGGGTGAGGTGGTTTAGAGGAAACCATGTGTCATCACCTCATCAGGTCTGACCAGCATTTCAACACACACACACACACACACACACACACACACACACACCTTTCACACACCTTAAACGCATGTGAGTATTATGTATTCACAAGTTGGAGCCGGTTGTCTGTTGAGAGGGAGGAGACACACACACACACACACACACACACACACAAAGGAGTGTATTTCACGTGTCACTCTCCATCTCCACAGGCGACTCTTCAGGAAACGAAACTATAACTTTTACTCTCAAAAGAGAGCAGCGTATTATGCTAAATAAGCAAATTATTAATTCCTTATTGTTCAATCAGTTCGTTCATATTTTGTTTTCTCAGTTCACGTTTCACCTTCACACTCATCTTTATGTGTTTCTAAAGTTTTGCAAAAATTGTGTTCGATTCAAATAAAAAAATGTTTTTAGCTCCTTTGTTTCTTTTTTGTGAGGAAAATGGATCTTTTGTTTTTCAATAATGAAGGAACAAAAGAGAACAGTTCTCACAAGATAATGCTTTTGGATTCCATGTTCTGTAGAGACACACAATGACATCTTCTCAGTTCTTGACATCTTGACAGTTTTGTAACTTTGATCTAATAATCTAACAAACACACACAAATAACGGCGCCCAAAACGTACAGTCTATGTATAGTCATTGCACTAAAGGTCACACAATTACACACTCGCACAATTAAATCTCGTTTGTGCAACAACCGGACAGCCAAGGCTGACTGGCGCCCTGCTCAACCAGTTCCTGAAACACACACACACACAGACACACACACACACGCAGGACGACTCGACAAGACAGCAACTGATCACACACACAAACACACACACATTCCCACACAAATAAACATTGAGTCCTTGTCCCGTAACCTTGTAGTGAAGGTTATAGCAGTCAGCCGGGTCAGTGTGAACACTGGACCAGCTGAAGAAATGTCCTTCCAGATACCCACTGTGTGTGTGTGTGTGTGTGTGTGTGTGTGTGTGTGTGTGTGTGTGTGTGTGTGTGTGTGTGTGTGTGTGTGTGTGTGTGTGTGTGTTCTTAGCCCTCCTGGTGAGAAAACACACCACGTCCCTCAACTTGACGTCTGAGATTGTTCAGAACATTGAAGCGAGAAACAGACAGAGAGGAGAGAGGAAGAGAAGAAGAGGCTCATGAGGAGTTCCCAGCCAACCTGTAGGATGATGGGACGTGTAGTCAGTCTCAGGTTCTTCTGCCACCGGCTCGAAAAGCAACGATCCAGCGTGTCACTTTCTCATCTTGATCCCAACCGGGTCCTCTCCTCCTCTGTGCCGTCCGCCCGGTCCTCTCCAAGGCTTCCGTGTCTTCAGCGACAGGTCCCCCAAAGCACAACCAGAGGAGATCTCAGACACATCTGACGAACACACACTGAGAGAGAGCGAGAGAGAGAGAGAGATAGAGCGAGAGAGAGAGGGGGGGACAAGTCAGAGTTTCTCTTCTCCTTTTGGTGGGTTGTTTTTTTCCCGGATTCTGACTCAGATCCCCGCAGTGTGCCCTCTCCTCTGCTCCAGTCACGACGGCGCTCGTAGACGCAACAGCGGGAGACAAGAGAGGGGAGGGAGCGCACAAGGTCTCGTAGTGGAGGAGAGAGAGAGAGAGAGCGAGAGAGAGGGAGAGCGCTGAAGGTGGCAGGGTGGAAGGAGGGAGGGACGGAGGGAGGGAGGGAGAGATGGAGGGAGGAATGGCAGTGGTAATTAGTGAGTCTGTACCTGACTCTCACTGACATAAGCCCCACATTCCTCGGAAGCGAGGAGGGGGAGAGAGGCGATGGCAGGGAGGAAAGAAAGGGAGGAAAAAGTTCTGCATGAAACCAGCGCGCTAATGATCCCAGGACGCTCATCGGACAGAGAACCCTTCCCCACCCGAAAAAACACAATAAAAGTATTATCCTTACAGCACACCATCGCTCAAGTCAAGTGTCGCATGACGTTGGAGGTGCTGCTCTCGACTGTCACCCTAAAGACTTCCTGCACAGAGAGTTTAGTCTTCCTCTTCCTTCTCTTTTCCTGCTGGAAATCCTTTTCCTCGTCCTCTCTATCTCTCTCTCTCTCGCATGATCATGTGTTTGGTGTACACACTGCCTCTACCTAAACTCGCCAAACCTGAATCTGACTGCGCAAACCCCCAACACACCTCCCTCCCTCCCTCCTATCATTCCGGATGGGAAATGCTATCCTCCCGTTGCACTGGCCAATCTGTGTGTGTGTGTGTGTACAAACCTGAATCATCTTAGCCAGAGCAGCATTCCTCTAAAGGAGTTTCCTGCACACCTATTCACACACAGACACACTGGTTACTGATGATCGTCTGCTCATTCACTGGCTCACGATGACACTAATGTTAATGTAGATCCCTCAGCGATGACAGCCTCCGTAACAACAAGGCATGAACACCTCGTTCAGGCCCAACTGGGAAACTTGAACTGAAAGTTTCAAATAAAAAGTGGAAGGTGACCCAAACACCACTGGCTCGACGGGTGTTTCTGATCGTATTACGCTCTCTCCCCGCACACTCACACTCACACTCACACTCACACATACACACTCTGTTATTCTCTCTCCTTTTGGACTACACTTGTTTGATCATGCATAGCCGTTTCAACACTATCAGACCTCCAGCATTCACCTCTCATTCAACACAATGTGTGTGTGTGTTTGTGTGTGTGTGTGTGGTTTTCTAAGTATGCCTATACCTGTAGAATTTGCCGTGGGCGGAGCAAAGGCACTTCCTCCTTCCTGAACTCAGTTGCGTGGTGGGTGCGAGCAGTTGTCACGGAGAGAGAGCAGAAACAATCGTGGTCGGCCAACTGACAGAGAGAGAAGTGAGGAAGCAGGATTCCTGTTTAGAGTAACAATACACACACACACACACACACACACACACACACACATGCATACATTCAGATAAGGTCCCCTCACAGACACACACACACACGTACACATTAGGGAACTTGCAAGTGAGTGATTGTGTGTGTGTGTGTGTGTGTGTGTGTGTGTGTGTGTGTGTGTGTGTGTGTGTGTGTGTGTGTGTGTGTGTGTGTGTGTATAGGAAACTGAGATTGAGTCAGACTTGCTCACACAGAGACATAACGTTTCAACACACCAGCTGAACTCCAGGCAGGAGGAGGAGGAGGAGGAGGAGGAGGCCGAAGGAGGAGGCCGAAGGAGGAGGCCGAAGGAGGCCGGAGCCGTTGGAGGTGTTGCTCAATACATTTCGCTTTAATGCTTACTTCACTCTCCTCAAGTCAAGTTTCAATATCTGTCACATAGGCTGGCGAGTTCACAGTCGCTGTGAAGGCAGATCAGAACTATTTCCATGAGCGGGACGACAATACAGTGCTGCTCCACGTTTGAGTTCATTTACATTCTAACCGCATTCACAGGTTGTTTTTGTCGGAATTTATTTTAAATCCACTCAAGACCCGCTCGAGTTTCGTCATTCCATCCCAGACATTAGGTTTCTTGTTGTTGCATGTTGATACAGTGCAGGCTTTTAAACTGGAATCTGCATTAACTCCTATAATGGAGGCATGATAAAGGTACCGTGTGTAACCCTGGAGTGACGCTTTAACATCTGGTGCAGCGGTGCAATAAAAAAAACATTGATCTAGTAATGCAAGATGTTTCTTGGATATGTATTTCATATGTATCGTTGGTTGCGTGTAATATAATACAGGTAACTGTGCGGCCCCCACCACATGATTGGACCGAAAGCCTTTTGCTTATCTTATATTCCATTTCACTGCAGGTGTTAGAAGCAGCTCGCCTGCGGTCTTTGGGTTTATTCTGCCGCTGCTCCCTCACCGTGCAACATCTTCACATCATGTATCTCGTCATTGCATTGTACTTTTTATCTGTTGGTAACAGGATGGGTCATAAAATAATGCAGGGAGGAAGCACGTAGATATCAGCCGAATATAAAGGTCACTTTATTTGCAAGGAGGGGCAGTATTGTTCAAATATTTAAGATTGTTTTATTGGTTGGACTTTCTATAGACACCCCCTGACATGACATGAGGTCACCGATAAAGATATGCAGTTCACCGAGATGTAAAAAAGTAAGAAAACACACTTTGGTCATTTTGGAGGAATTTAAAGTAATTAAATTAGCTTAGCTAAAAAACATTTTATTATATAGTAATAAATGAATGGGAAAAGTGTGGTTTATTATCACTAGTTTTGTAGTTGTGACCATAGTGTCTCTGGATCCTGATAACCAATGGCAGGCCGTGCATTTTCTCCCTGGGCCTTCAGTGCCGTCTGATATCGTATACATCAATACTCGCATGACGGGATGCTGCGTCATTAAGGACAGTCCACCTCAACAAGGACCAGTCACATTTAAAAAAAATTCACCACCACGCTCACTGAGGAGGCATGATGGGAAACAGGTCTGGCGGCGAGGGAACCCCTGCCTCTTCCACCACAGGCGCAGCTAGCTCGCCGCAGCTAGCTCGCCGCAGCTAGCTCGCCGCAGCTAGCTCGCCGCTAGCTGAGTTGGACCTCAAGTAAACAACACAGAAAATTCAGCAGTTGTAGCAGCAGCAACAGAGGTTTATTATATATGATTAAATACGACTGCAGATGAAACAACACAAACAGCAGTTCACTCACCAGATGCAGTGAGGACAGCCAAGCCTCCCAATGGTGTTGGTTTCTGGAATAAGTTTCCATGTGTTTTAGGGCTGAAAATGTCCACGTAGTCAGGGAATATGCCACCAAGTCTGTTTCTCCTCCTCCTTCAGCCATTGAATATGAAAAAAAAAACTAAAACACAAAAAATGAAATTAGTTCTCTAACATATGTTTCAACAACCTGAACTGTTCTTACTAGATATAGTTTTCTGTTAGACAAAAGTCACGCTGCCCTCTGACCAATCACACGTCCAGCAAGCTAGCCGGCTCTGGCACCTCTAAGAATACACCCAGCATGTCAAACTAAAGATCTGATTTGTTAAAGTCTATGACAATCAACGATACCGTCTTCTTCCATAGAGACATAGAGGTGAAATCTGATTGGATGAGAGCTCTCCTTAACAGAAACTGGAGGCAGCGCAGCAAGCTGGATGCAACAGACGAAGACAGGAGCTGTGCAATGAGAAAATAAGCTAATAGGGAAAAATAATTATAATATTAGTAGTATATTTGTGAAAAACAATTAAATTATGAAATAGCTATAACTTTGTGATTCTGTTTAGGCCAGCAGAGAAGGCTTAGCTGGCCCTGACTGCCCACCACTGCGATGACACTGCACTCACCAGAGTTACTGCAGGGATCTGAAAACATGGCCTCATCCCTGCAGCGAGATTATCTCTGTTGCTTTATTTGTTGGGAAAACAGATAACGCACCTGGAATGTCCGTTATAAATCCCAGAGGAATACTGTGTGTGCAGCAGGGCAAGGGTTTCACAAAGTACATCTGCCATGTGTAGGCTAATGTGGATGGATGTTCACAACGCAGTTTTGGGTCATATTTGTTCCGTTGCTGCGGTCCGAGATCTCAGGTCAACACAAAACTATCGACTGGTTTGACATTTCGAGTAATGTGCTTATTCATGTTCTTGCCAAAAAAACAAAATGGCGGTAGCCAAAATCCCGAACTCACTTCTTATACACAGTCAATGCTATAGCTTTTATATTTTATAGTTTCCTTTAATAGTTAAAGAACACACACATGCGCGCACACACACAGACTTGCAGACGCGCACATGCAACCTTTTCACAGGGTGTAAACAAAAGCAAACTCATCCCACAATAAGCAGCTCAGACCCTGCCCTGCTTGCTACACAATGGACAGAAGAGACCTGAGACACGGAGCGCAAAGATTCCCATGAAAACACACCGCTGGTGCTCCAGACGCCCGACAAAGACACACAAAGGGACGAGGCAAAGTGTATCGCTTCACCTGCAGCAAGTGGGCCCGATCAAGCCATCACACACACCGCAAGGAAAACTGAGAAAGGAGGAAAACTTGGATCCTATTACAAGTTCATCTGCTGGTGGACTGGTTTTATCATGTCAGATTGTATCGAGTGACGTGTGTGTGTGTGTGTGTGTGTGTGTGTGTGTGCACGTGCATGCGTGTGTGTGTGTTTGTGGCCCTGCTGGGGACTTCGTTGTTGTCTCTCTCTCTAATGTTACACAAATATGATCGCAGCAACATTTCTTGTCAAGTTCTGACCTTGTACTTTTCTACAAAAGCAGCATTCTCCATGTGTGGTGTGTGTGTGTGGGAGAGAGGTGGTGTGTGAGGGGGAGAGGGAGAGAGAGAGAGATGTGGGTCTAATAGATTCTAATTGGATCTTGATGAGAGAGAGAGAGAGATCAAACACAACCTCTATCTCACACACACACACAACCACATATACACTACGTGCCAAAAGTATGTGTGGCAGCTACTTTATTTTTCTTTGGTCTGAAGCTGTCTGAGGTATTTTTGGGCCTATAAATGAACTGTGTCTTCTGACGTTTAAGTTCTTATTGATTTTAAAGAAAGGTTTGGTACGTGGTAACAAGTAGACACTGTAACAGGATGTGGGGTGGGAAACGGTGCTGAGAAATGAAGCCACTGCTGTAGTGCCAAAAAACTGCAGTTCATCAAATGGTCACTAGAGGCTGGCTCCCAAAGCGAGTCAATCCCCATATACGTCTATGTTAAAGGGCACAACTTTACAGCAGAAATAAACCTGTTTAAAGCCGTGTACAAACATCTGTTTTGGTCTCTATAGCTAATATCCACGTTCATTAATTTTTTATATATAAGTCACCTGCAGAAATTATATTAAAGCTTGAAGTTTGGCATAATTAAGGGCGAGGCCGCTTTGAGTGACAGTTGGGTGCCATCTCAGCCGCTAGCTAGCTGACGGGATACATTTCACTGGAGCTGTAACGTTACTTTGTACGATTCAATGAGATAAATCAATTGATTGATTGATGGAAGAAGCTCTTCCATGCTCCAGATGTTTCAGTGAGTATTGTATATTTTATATTATATGTAAGCACCGGGACCAACCAGCAACCGGGAGCCACCAGACTACAGGGTTAACGTTAGCCTGGCTAGTAGCACATTGCCTAGCTTTGGACCGGCTTGTTTCATCCACCAGGCTCCATTCAGCCCGCCTCAGCTACATCCACGTTCCACCTCTTTGCCCATTTTTGGATTAGGCGACTATTTACAGGCATGTTTATTTTCATATATACTGTAGGTTCAAAATGTACCTTCTTTTGAAGGAGCAGTGTTTAGAATTTCGTGGAATGCTAACCCCTCCCTTTATAAGCGATGGCCTTCAGCTAACATATAAAAGGCAAAAGGCCCTCCTTAGAGCCAGTGTTTGGTTTGTCCATTCTGGGCTACTGTAGAAACATGGTGGTTCAACATGGCGGACTCCGTAAAGAGGACATAGCATGCTTACAACACACACAGGTAGAAATGACTCCTCTATATCTTTACATGCTAATAGTTGTGTGCTGACGTATGTGGAACTTTTAACATGTGAAACAAAACAAAGAAACAACAACATTAGTATTTGACATCTTTCTCCTAATGAGAATAAATCAGGATTACTGCACCAAATCAACTCAGACCTCCGATAACTTTGACCCAGAAACATCTCACTAATGAGATCCAACTTTCATTCTGCACTTCCAGCACAAATTGGAAGTTTTGGTCCGGCTGCTTTGAGGATGGAGTCGATGGCAGACTTACGTATTCTGTTGGATGGAGAGTTTCAAGAGATTTGTGGTGTTTCCATCTTTAGTGCCGACTTGTTCATCCCACAGCTTATGAATCGCTATTTGTTTGGTTTGAAATCAAAAACTCAAATAGGTGCATTTGCATTCCTTTTGCTAATGAGAGCAGACTTCTTTCCTGCTGGAGGTTTTACCAGCGCTTACCGAATAGTTCAAAGCTTCTTTCATAACGCTGCCTTTCGAATTATCATCATGAAAAACATTCAGAAACATTGCATGCAAAAGTCCACCTACCTCCACTTTCTCTCTCTCTCTTTCTCTCACTCAAAAAAAAACACACACACAGCGAGAAATGCAGCGTGTCGTCGTCTCTGGAACGAAATAGTCAAAATGTATAAAAGAAAATAGACAGATATTTTCCAAAATTCACAAAATGTTTTCATGGAGCGAAATATTCTGCTTCAATCCATATTTGTTGGAGTTAGGCCTCTCAAAAACCACATCGTGGCCAACCAACGGTGCGTTGAATGATCATCTCGCTATATCGAGCAAGCCTTATGGCACCAAATGGTTAAATAGATTTTATAATGGTATAGCAAGTTATAAGATATGCATCTGAACCAGAAGGTACTGTGTTTCCAACTCCATGGCAATAGTTTGAGGGCCCCCTTCCTGTTGGAAAATGTTTTTCCCAGTTTGGAGGAAAAGAACCCTTCTGGCTAAACTGGAACCCTCTGCCCCTGCCAGCCCTTCCTATTAAAACATTCAACGATCACATAGTGCCACATAGTGCCAGGCGCCCCTCTTTTTATTCTTTGTTGCAGTAGATCAACTCAAGGTCACTCAAGTAGACAACACACATCCACGCACACGTTAAAGAAAAGTGTCAACGCCGAACATGTTCAAAGCGGAATTGGTGTGAGAGGTCGGACGACGTGAGTGTGTGAAGGCAAAGTGATTAAAGAATGAAGAGAAGAAACTCCGTGCCGCTTCCCGTGAAGATTAAGACCTTTATTGAGTAAAATTCCTGGTCGGCTTATGGCCGCACGACCCGCCGTCTCCAACTGGGCCGATTATTGAATACGTTGTTTCAGAAACACACACACACACGTACGGAGCAACTGGAGGCCTGTTGTGAGGCGACATTGATGACGCGTGTTGGATGGGATAATCTCTCCAGCTGTACTCTCCCCCGCAGTGGAGTGAGGCTCATTTGCCCCCCCCTACCAAAAAAAAGCTCACTGAGGTTTTTCCACACGCTGATGCCCCCCTTTTTTTGGCTTTTGCAGCTTACCAAGCACTAGTTTGACCCAACTTATTTGCGTATCCCTCCCGGTTCATGGCTCCATGACGGGTCCATGCCAGGTGTAGTTGGCAGCCTGTCCATGCCGCAGAGAGACGGACAGGAAGAAGCAGCTTCATATTTACAGAAAGTGGCTTCGAAATGGGTCACAGGACGGCAGCGACTGGACGGCAGTAACAAGGCGGCGCAAGTAGCTCAGTGACGTGTCTCCCCCTGTTGGTTTGATACAGACATCACATAGCTTAGATTCATGATGTCCACTGAGTCAGGCATGATATTTACTTTTTGTCTATTAGCAGCACCTTTACCAAAGATAGAAGGTATTTTTCTGTGTACATCCATCATATCATTGGGACTATTTTCCCGTACAGCTTTGTAGAGAATGTGTTTTATTAAATGTGTTGTGCTGTCAGCTGTAATGTTACAATAGTTACATACATATTCTGCTTACCCATCACTGGCTGTCAGTATGAATCCAAATTGAAGAATGTCGTGTCATGTTTCCTCACCACTTGGAGCTTATAGTGCCCACGTCACGTCTTCGTAAAAAACAAAAAACTGTCCAGTGCATCCGAGGGGACGTTAGCGAGCTAACAACGGCAAAACAAATCACGTTTATCTCTACCTGATGGTGTCATTGTAATTATGCATTTTTATTTGATGTGTGTTTTCTTGAGCCTATTTAGATATAAAAGAGTTTAAATTATGAAGAAAAATATATATTTTTTATCCAATGTAACAATTCCGCAGTAGCTCCGCGACCCGATACAGTGGCTGATGTAGCGACAGAGGTCACTAACCATAGCTGACAGTGCCTTTTTTATTTTTTCTTCCTTTTTCTCACCAATTGATCTCCAGATCTTTGCCATGCTCTCCATGACAGTACTACTGCAGTACACGCATTTTAAAAATTGGTCCCAAAAAAATGTAACCGCCAACATTGTTGTGGCGGTTAAATCTGGCCAGATGACGTTGCCTTTGTTTTCCTTTGGCAAGAGCGAAAGCTTAAGGCCTCGGAGCGAGTTCTCTCATGCTCTTCTTGGCATCATAGAAGTGCTCTGCGTGGGCGGGATGCGGTGACGAGGTGGGAACCAAAGCTGCAAGTTCAACTTCACCTCGATCCCGAGAGGCTTCCTAGCACTCCGATCACTCTGGTGAAGGAATGTACTGTAACCACCCGTGGGCCGTCCTCGCCACGGCTGGAGGTGTGAAGCCCTGCGGTCCCCACTAGGGGACGTCTCGGCCTCATCTGCCCGTCACTCATGGGGAGACATGCAGTATGATAAAGTGAACAAGTCCAACTGGTCCGACGTGTTAGATAAGATGAGATTATCCTCCCGCAGTTAGGAAGAGATCTCCCGGCGATAACACGTCTGTGACATTAGTGTTAATGGTTGTCCTGACCAGAGTGTATCATGTGTTCTACAGTACATCAGTCACAGAGATGAAAGGCTCATTATCATATTGTTGCCATGGTACTTCAAACTCAGGACAGGACGAAACCAGGCATGACGAAGAGGCTGTGAGTGTGCGAAGTGATCCAATTCATTGGGCGCTCTGCGTGATGCCCAAACGGTGACCGGAGAATCACCAGTCAGGGGTTTGCCAGCCAGTCCTGTATATTTGGATATTATAGAGACGATGAGCTGCGTGGCTCCTGTGAGGAGGAATCCCAGCGACAAAGGTAAAGGACCCGCCATGCAATTTTAAACAGCCCATCATCGCCCATGCAGATTACTGCTAAGCCGCTGTAACCCTTTCTTCCAGCCCTGCTCCTCTAAAGTGGACTTAGTTTATCTCGCCGAGGGGAGGAAACTGCTTTCGCACTCATTAAATCCCTGCCGTTTGATATTCATTCATTCATTACATTTGCACCGGCCTTAGTGGACACGCTGCACATTTCTGGTCAATTCCAATTTTGTGCTTGAACATTGATGAGGGCTGTGAAAGCTGATTACACACTCTGCCTGTGTTTCTCTCCATCAATCCGCTTTAATTAGAAGCCAGTAGTCCCTGCAACTCCTGGATGTTAATCCTTATGCGTCAATTCTCATTTTTGAGTCAAGGGACGTCACTGGTCCGAGGTTCGAGAGCACATCAAGTACTGCACTGTAACTGTCTGGCCGCCATTGGCCTGGTCCGGACGTATCGGGCACTTTTTTTGCTGTCATTTCTTTTTGCCGATCGCCATCGAAGTGTGAGTAATATTAATTTATACATATCAAAGAATCTATGTAACAAATCTCATGACTGTATATATGGTCGTTTAGATGTCTAATTACTAGAGGAACGTGACTGAAAGCAGTAAAAACACTTGAGTTCTGGTGGGGCGATGCTCGGGCAACGCTCTGCTAATATGAGTTATGTATATGTATATGAGTGTATGTTGATTTACGGTCCCGATGTGTTGACAGCATTGAAGGTCATTTTGGCGACCCGGAACAAGTTAATATCCTCGAGAATATAGAAGTTAGGCCAAACCAGGACAAGGGCGACGTACGGCTAATTCATCGGCGTTAGCGTCCATGTGCCGATTCTGGTTAAGGCCAAACTTGAGTTAATAATTAACACGATATTCAGTTAGAAAGGTAAGAAGTTCAACTGAAGCTCAACACCATCAAATCAACTGAAAACATGACACAATCATTTATATCACTATTTCAAGTGGATTTTTATCGGAACGTTAGCTAAAAACTGTTCAGGTCCATGACAGGGAGACGCTACTTGCATACATTCAGATAAGGTCCCCTCACAGACACACACACACACGTACACATTAGGGAACTTGCAAGTGAGTGATTGTGTGTGTGTGTGTGTGTGTGTGTGTGTGTGTGTGTGTGTGTGTGTGTGAGTGTGTGTATGTGTGTGTGTGTGCGTGTGTGTGTGTTGTATGCCGATGAGGGAGGCAGGTCAGTGAGAGGTGGACCTTTGTCCAGGGTCGGACGGCGGGACATTATTTATTCATGGCGACGGATCTGGCCCGCCGGCCTAATTGCACCAGGAGGAGCCCAATTACACGCGACGTCCTTTGGAGCCGCGTGGTCTCACGTTCAGAGAAAACTGGAAGTCGGATCACATGTCGGCCGCGAGTAACGCTACGCGTCTTATTTACATTTGCTCGGCTCGGATTCAACTCTGTAAGCAAACAAAAGCGCTTGAGTCTGTTTAGATGCGAGGTGGCAGCAGCCGAAAGAGAGAGACATACATAATAATAATAATAATATTTTAATTTTCTATAGCGCTTTTCAAGCCACTCAAAGGCGCTTGAACAACAAAAAACATGTGAGAGACAGTTTCCCAGGAGTGTCTGACAAGAGTATGGCGTTGTTTTTTATATGCTGCTGGGTGTGTGTGAGTGTGTGTGTGTGTGTGTCTGTGTGTGTGTGTGTGTGTGTGTGTGTCTGTGTGTGTGTGTAACATGAGCTCTCTCCCCCTCTCTCACAGTGGGCTCCAGCGAGAACATGAACACGAGCTCTGAGATCTTCGTCCCACATCCAGACCACCAGGAGCCCCTCCCATTTCTACTTTCTCTTCCTCGTCTCCAGTCGTCATTACAGACGCCAGGTAACACTGAGGATATTTAGGTGGTTAAAGGTTTCTCTCAACATTCAGATACTCATCAAGTAAGAGAAGTGTGGTCGTGCGTGTCAAATGTGAGTGTGATGATGAAGGCCCACAGGGGCCCGGGCTTTTTTTGTGAAAGGCAAGACAAGGCTCTCAAATACACCTGCAGGGCCTCAGGTTGCAGTCAGGTACAGCTGAGCTGAACGCGCAGGCCGGAGCAAAAAAACAAAGCGGCCGCCTCAATTTTGAAACTGTATCCTGAACATGGAAACCTTTCACAGCTTTGGATGGAGCGCCTCCGGTGCCAATACACAGTATCACTTCTCGGGGCGTGCACCGTCCACTTCCTCCTCTGATGTCTGTCCCCTCCGGTCTGCTTCCCCATCTCCTCCCCTCTCTCTGCAGCCTCTCCCCCGTCGGATCGGGCCTACCTGCAGGCGGCAGCCATCTTCCGCCAGCTGCGCACAGAGAAGCCGGTGGAGCAACAGCTCCTGCATTATGGGAGGGGGGCGGACACGGCGCCACCAGAGAGCGGAGCCGGAACCGCCCAGAGACGGGCCTACCAGCTCGCCTTCAACACCCTCAAATGTATAAATCACACAAGTCCCCAGCTTTGAGATTTACATAGCAGCACGCACCCGGCCCGGAGAGGACGGGCTGTCGGCTGAACATACAGTCGGAGGAGGAATTAATTTGATCTATTCTCCCGCTTTTCCCTGCGAAACCTTACCCACCTGCCGCACGGAGGCCTTATCTCGATAATGAATGGCGGTGGAGCTGCGGCGTGTGTCAACCCCAATATTCACTTGTGAATATAGCCGCTTCAACTGCGGACTGTAGATTAAGTAGTATATAGTCGTACATTTCATTCCTCCGTGGGACTGCAAATTACTTAGGCTGGAGGTGCAGCAGATGTCTGTATGGGAGGTGATAAGAGGGCGCACGCCATGGAAACACACACACACACACACACACAATATATATGAGCGTACTCGTGCAGCAAGCACATACAGATACATACTTCACATGTATCTGGTGCACATAGTTTTAATTTGATTGGCCCAGGTTTGGAGATATTCCACTCAGCACAATGGACTTGGGTCTGTGTTGCAGAAAGCATTATATTATATTATATATATATTATATATATATATTATACTGTTCTAAAAGCACATTTAAAGCTGCACTGATGAATATTTGTATCTGATCAATGGGTCCAATGCACACGCTGTGAAAGGGGTTCACGTATAGTGTTGAACCCACAGAGACGCATCACCCAACGCTGCAGTTTCTTTGAGCTTTACAGAGCATTTTGACTTCTTTATAAAAACCTCACATTTTCTTTACAGAAACAATGCCCTTGCTACTCTGATTAATCTTTAAATATAGTCCCCATGAAAAACTGTTGGAATAAAAAATGCTTTTGTTTGTGTTTTTGTCATTTGGACGAACAGAGCTTTTTGGATTATGTTCATAAGCCCCAGCGTGTCTTAAATGCATCTTACTGATGGTATGATACGTTTTTGCTTTTGTCCATTAACAACATTGTTTTCCTCCCAGACCAAGATTTACTGGAGGACATGGTTGCCGACAGCTGCTTCCACACATCCCAGCACATTGTGAGTCCCACCAGATTGGACGAGTGATCTCAAACCCTAACCCTAACCCGCCAGATGCTCCGCCAGAAGCCGTCATTGGAAGACCTTTTGGAAAAGGGCAGGCACTTTCAAAATAAAAAAATATGTGGCAGGGGATTGGATGAACCATCTGTCAATCAAACTCTCAAAGTCAGGAGAAGAGCGAAAACATCTTTTCCGTTGTTTAGTCTTTTTTTTAAATGAATAAATACGCTCCGGTTCTGACTGAGGGTATCTACACTCACCTCTACAGGAGGATGCTGCTGAGCACAAACAGTCGCCTCAAACTAAAACCAAAAAGCACTTCAACATTTGTTAAACTGAGTTATCCGTCTTCTAATAAAGCAGTCCGTATAGATGCGTGAGGTAAAGTGAGTGAGGGAGCCGGGGATGCTGTTAAAAGCCATTTGTATTCAGATCTGTACGTAGTCTGGATGCTTATAGACGGCAAATGATGCTCACAGGAGAGAAGGCAGACGCACTCCCAACTGGGAGACTATAAATGACACCATAAAACACTGTGCGATGGCACACACATGGACAAAGAGAGAGTGTGTGGGTGTGTGTGTGTGTGAAGGATGATTTTATTGAGGGATGGGTGAAACATACAGAACAGCCTGACAGATCATTAGGCTGAAAGTGTGACTATAAAACCAGTCACGCAGCTCTTTGTGATTCCTCACACCTCTTTGCTGCAAAACGGCCTACTGTACAAGCAGAGTTGGGAGGAGACCAAAAACAGAGGTAAAAAAAAAGTGAATAATGGACTTTTATTCACCAAGTGACCAGAAACGCTACTCCAAATACATTTTGCTCTGTAACCGCTGGATTTATAAGTTAGAAACTAGCCAGGACGACAAGACATGGCTGTTCAATTATTGTTGTTTATTCATACCTCTTCCTAACTGGACCCCATTAAAACGAGCGACTGTGCGAACAGCAGACGGTTTCACTTTTCCCAAAGAGGATGTGCTAACTCTTAGCCTGTGCTCGGTCAACAGGCTAAGCGCTGTGCTGCTTGCTTGAAAAGACCATAGGCCGCATATAAGAAGTAGGAGTAGTCATGGTGACATCACCCATAGGATTGTGGACTGATGTTTTGAAGCGTTTAGCCGTCGCCATCTTGGATTATTACATTTACATTACATTACATTTCATTTAGCTGACGCTTTTATCCAAAGCGACTTACAATAAGTACATTCTACGGTTACAAACAAGAATCAGAACAACAAGAATTAAGAAGGTACAATTTCATCAAAAGTTAAACTACAAAGTGCTATCAGTAAGAGCCATTCTAGTGCTACTAAAGTGCTACATCCTTTATTCAAGGTATAGTCGGAAAAGGTTATGATTATGACTGTCTCCATGTTGTTTTCCCATATGTTACCATATTTGGAATGCGGTGGTGTGACATACAGACCCTGCATACGTCTCTAGCAGCAGCGACCTATCAATCACAGTAGCCCCGCCCTAAAGCATACCATGCTCTATGGTCTGTTTGACTCTAAATGACCATAACTTTGGAGGCGGAGGTTGCCGCTTGGTTGAGCCAAGAACCCGGCGGTGTTCAAGAGATGTTTACTGTCAAACAGCAGACATTTTGGCTTGTTCAGGTGTAATTGATAACATTACAGATCTACTGCATGGCATTAAGGGGAGTTAGGGTTGGTGGTGCATACTGGCTCAGTGCCGAGGCCTCACTGGGACACCTGAGGGCCGAGCCTCTGTTCACCTGTGCTTCCTTTGCGTCAAAACAGCTGTGGAACAAGGTCTGGTGCTATTGTATCTGCAGTCTATATGATGATGATGATGATGATGATGATGATGATGAAGAAAGTGCTCATGTTTTGCAGTGTGGTGACTTGTTGCCGTTGGCGATGGTGATGCTGTTTGACTTCCAGGACAGACACTTTTTTACGCGGGACTGTTCAGTGAAGAAAGACGAGGAGCCTCTGCAGGAAGTCAGGGACCTGGAGCGCAGTCTGCAGAGGTGTGTGTGTGTGTGTGTGTGTGTGTGTGTGTGTGTGTCTGTGTGTGTGTGTGTGTGTGTGTGTGTCTGTGTGTGTGTGTGTGTGTGTGTGTGTGTGTGTGTGTGTGTGTGTCTGTGGGAGGAGATGGAACGTGTTAGCATCTCACATTCAAGAGTTTTTTTTAACTGTAGTTAAATCAGGATATCACACAAACTGAATATAGGAGATGTGAAAATGTGACTTGAAGTGGGTTTACGATGATGATGATGGTGTGTGTGCGTGTGTGCGTGCGTGTGTGCGTGCGTGTTTATTACAGGTGTAAAACCAAGCTGGCAGCATCTCTTGCTCGCTGCAGAGTGAAACAGAACCTGCAGAGCGTCTCCTGTTTTCTCTCTGATCCTGTCAGGACCAAACAGCGCAGAGCAAAGCGTCTGCCACTGTACGCGTGGGTCAATACTCTCAAGACCAGGTACGCCATCACTCACACGCCATGCAGTTGTTTATTTATTTCACAAAGTCATTCTGCTCTTATTTTCTATTTGCTCGTGCCATTAAATGCCTGTGTTTTAAAACATATTGAACACATTCAATCATCTTCTTCTTCTCTGCATCCAACGGCTCTTCTTCTCTTTCTTCTTTGCGACACACGACTGGCAGACTTTACTCTATTTCAGGCCAAACCATATAAGAAGGGGATGTAGTCGTTATGGCGTCACCTCAATGGTTTGTGGACTGATGTTTTGAAGCTTTGAGTTTGGCAATTCCACCGTCCCCATCTTGGATTACGGCCGTCGCCATGTTGTTTTTTTACCAACCAATAAACGGAGTTACCATATTTGGAATGTGGAGGAGTGACGTAGAGACACCAAAAGCATCTCTGGTAGCAGCAGCAACCAGTCAATCACAGTAGCCCCGCCCTAAAGCAACCCACTCTTTATGGTCTGTTTGACTCTAAATGACCATAACTTACTACATGAACATCATGCTGTATTGAAGAAGACTTGAAACTAGAGATTGAGACATAAACTCATGTTTACAATGTTTACTGAGGGAATACATCAAAGAGAAGCAGAGTCATTTATATAGACTTCTATACAATCTGACTAGAGGAGTCTCCCCCTGCTGGTCAGCAGAGAGAATGCAGGTTTTAAGAGGTCGGCTTCATAGGGCAGAACCGGAGGTCGCCGCCTGTTCAAAACCAGCAGAGGTTGTCAGATGTATGAGAGCAGGTGACGTCAGTCTAAAGACAAGTGTTAAACTTTAACACATTGGCCGTTCATAAAGTGACACTGTGTTTGTAGTGACAGGCTCGGTGCTAACAGTGAGTGAAGTTCACCGGGTCACGTCTCAAACAGGAAGCTTCAGCAGTGCTAATAGCTCGAGTGGACAAAAAGTGTTCCTGTGGTAACACCGTTCACAACCCTGCCAACAGGAGAACCCACGACGTTACCGCCACAAATGAAGTGTCTAATGGAACCAGACAACATCTCCTCTCCTCCGCAGTGTCGAGGAAGTGTGCAAAGCGCTGCAAGGCGCCGGCCTGCGTGAAGTGGAGCTCCCGACGGACCTCAGAGAGGCGGCGTTCTGCAGAGACCCTCTCTGTCCGGACACGCTCATCTTCCCACGGCAGCTTCATGCTCTGCTGCAGCACCACAGCCTCACAAGCACACATACACTCCACACACAGGTACTATGTGAACGCATGTGTGAAGTGAAGTGTGTGTGTGTGTGTGTGCGCGCACTAACGAGAGGCTTTTGTGGATCACTTTAGAAAACAGGATGACCGCTGGAAAGGATGTTTATTGTCATCGTAAAAAGATACAACGAAATTAAGTAGTCACATATGCTGGTAGTGAAAATAACCAGTAAGGGAAGTTAAAAAAAAAGTAAAAGCTTATAAAGAGGTGAAAAAAAGAAGAAACAATCTTCTTATGTTGGCTGACCAACCATTTGTCATAATTGACCCCAATCTCCTGGTTCCTCCACGCCTGTGTGAACGACGCGTGTCTCTTCGTTTATTTCCCCGCAGGACAGGAGCCTGTGCGTGGCGGTGAGCGTGTTACGCCCCCTGCTGTTCGACAAAGGCGACGTCCTGGTGGCGGGGTCCTTCTCGGCCGTGACCGTGGCTCACGTGTCTGTGGCGGCCGCGGCCCGCTCCGGCCGAGCGCTGGTGTGCGGGGCCGATCACACGGCCGCGCAGCTGGAGGAGATGCAGGGACTGCTCGCAGGAATGGACATCAAGAGTGAGCGATGAAAGCACGTTAGGGAGTGTACAAATGAATAAAACAATATATGGCTGGAACGGACATTTTTATGAGCCTTTTTAGAAATTTTTCCATTTCAAATTCCATTCCTGATTCTCCTGATACAAATCCACGCCCGGTATAGACGTGCGAGTCCTGTCGGAAGCCTTCTGCGGCCTGGGCGAGTGGGACGCCGCCGTCCAGCGCTTAAAGGTGATCATCGTGCTGCCCCGGTGCTCGTCCTCCGCACTCAATGACCCCGTGCCCGCCATACACAGCGAACACGGAGGTACACACAAATCAACCAAAGAAATATTGAGGTAGAGTGTCTTTCCCGTTTGATTTTACGAATGCTGAATAGGTTTCCCTCCTGTTGTCAGACTGGGATCTACTGCCAGACCTGTGTCACAGTGCTGTGTCCCGGAGCAAAATACACAAAATGGCCAGCCAGCAGGCACGGCTACTGGCACACGCCCTCACCTGTGAGTACATCCCCGAAGGGGTGACCACACACAGTACACACACGTTTACGCACTACTACTACGACTACCGTACTGTCTTCTCTGTCAGTCCCAAAGGTCCAGACGGTGGTCTACTGCACACGCTCAGTGTACGCCGAGGAAAATGAGCAGCTGGTGAAAAGAGTGTTAGAGAAAGCACACACTCACCCCAAACTGCTGCCCTTCAGGTAAACACAATAAACACAGCTTCTCTCTCTGCAGGTATTAGTTATCTGTCTATATTAAGTATTTCATGACACAGAGGCTCAAACCACAAATGTAATGAGAGAAACATGAAAATAATAGGTGCTTTTGGAAAAAGTAGATCCAGGTACTTTTAAAGGAAACACAAGCTGAAGGCATTCACACCGTTTTCTTCTCTCCGCTACCCGACCGGAGAGCGGCAGCTCAAAGTGAAGCTTGTCTGCTTTAGCATAAAACACACTTTGAAGCTGACTGTATTCTCACTACTCATGAGGTACTGTCAGATCCATGAATTAATGCTTGTCCATCAGGGCCATTTATTCACTGAGATCCATCAGGATGTTGACTTGTAAAACCAACCTGAATGTCTTTGAGCGCCAGCGTCATCACGCTAACATGCTCACAACGACAAAGCTAACATGCTCATAACAACAAAGCTAACATGCTCACAACAATAAAGCTAAAATGCTCACAACGACAAATATAACATGCTCACAACGACAAAGCTAACATGCTCACAACGACAAAGCTAACATGCTCATAACAACAAAGCTAACATGCTCACAACAATAAAGCTAAAATGCTCACAACGACAAATATAACATGCTCACAACGACAAAGCTAACATGCTCACAACGACAAAGCTAACATAATCACAACAACAAAGCTAACACGCTCACAACGACAAAGCTAACATGCTCACAACGACGAAGCTAACATGCTCACAACAATAAAGCTAACATGCTCACAACAATAAAGCTAACATGCTCACAACGACAAAGCTAACAGGCTCACAGCGACAAAGCTAACATAATCACAACAACAAAGCTAACATGCTCACAACAATAAAGCTAACACTTAACCCCTATTTGCCCAAAACACGCTACGCTAACATGTTGGTCATCGACTGTGTATAAGAAGTGGACGTAGTCGTCGTAACGTCACCCGTTGCTTTTTGGTCTGACGTTTTGAAGTCTCGAATTCGGCAATTTGTCCGTTGCCATCTTGCAACCAGTGAACAGGAAGTGACCATATTTGGAATGCGGTGAAGTGGTTGCAGCAGCAACCTGTCATTCACAGTAGCCCCGCCCAAAAGCATACCTCGCTCTATGGTCTGTTTGATTCTAAATGGGACCATAATTGACTAAATCCTGCTGTACTGTGTATCTAACTGCGGAACGCGTTTATAGTGAGACGTTTATTGCGTAATCTCTGAGAATGTACTGCCGGAGAGACTAAGAGTGTGCTGTAAACATGACAGCATATCTCACATCTCCACTCTGTATACTGTATGCACAAGTGTGTGTGTGACTGTAAGAGTAGGGGGCTACAGGCGCCAGGCCTTGACGACAGGATTAGCTGCGGTTGCCGAGGGGACGATGGTAAATCCCGGAGTCGGGGGAAATGGGGCTCCGCACAACTCTCCCCATCAATCCATTGTACTGGGTCACACAAGCTCTTTTATCAACGTCCCAATGCAATGAGACCAGATGTACAATATGCAGCAACCGGCAGTGACAGTGGCACATGAACACTGTACTGAGGACCCACTCACATCTGGAACTGCTGTCCGGACACTGTTACGAATATTGAGCCCACTGTGTCAACGGTTGATTTGTAGCTTTTTTGCGAATTGTACAAACATTATAGTCGGTTGTCAAAATACTGTATGGTCCTTTTGTATAATTTCCTGAAACCGCTGATCCTTGTGTGCAAAGCTCCCATTTCTGTGAGGCAATATGTCTCTGAATTAATGTGGCAGTGACGGATTCAAGTCGGAAATGCAACATTTCCTCTCAGGGTGAACGGCCCCATTTTCACCGACGGCCCCGAGTCAGGGGACACGATGGACTCCAAGTTCTTCTGGCTCCAAGCGTCCCAGTTAACCAACGGCTGCTTCGTCGCACGGCTGTCCCGACAGGTGAAGGGGGGGGTTGTGTTTGGAGGATCTAGGGGATAACAGAGGTTTTGTGGTGTGTGTGTGTGTGTGTGAGAGTGAAAACGTGTGTGTGTGTGTGTGTGAAAGAGTGTGAGAATGTCTGTATGTGTGTGTGTGCAGACGCACAGAGCCGACCTCCCAGCAGACGGACAGTAAAAGAGTGCAGCATCAGCACTACTGCAAGGTCTCGTCACAAAGCAATCGCGCACGCACACACACACACACACACACACACAATTTCTCCCTGAAACACCGCAGCGTTATTCTAACACCCCATAAAAAAAATAGTTTTTTTAAGTTAAAGATGAATGCGTCCAGGACGCTGAAACATTTCAGTGCTTCACAGCGAAGATGGATGGATAATTCTTTCGTATCAGACCTGCAGCCCTCCAGTCTTGTTGCATCACCTCGTTGCTCTGTGCCCCCACCCCGGCCCTCCTCTCGCTCCACTCATAAAACGTACATACAGGAGGAAATGAGATGCTGCTCCTTTGATCCCCTGCAGCTCAAAAAAATGGTGCAGGGAGGGAACTGTGTGTGTGGAGTGTGTGTTTAAAAAAAAATTAAAAACACATGGGGGGAAGGGGGTCTTGTTGCTCACCTGTCTGGTGGCAGGGCAGTCATTTAAAATCGAATGATCTTCACGTCAAAGTGAATTGACATCAGACATCGGGAGTGTTTCACACCGGTGCTCAGACGAACGACTCCTCGCCAGTGGAACTGTAGAGGTCGATTTAAAGGGATCTGAGGTGGACGACATGGTAGCAGAGAGAGGGGGAGGGTAAGGAAACAATTTAATACAGTTTATTTTGTATAGCCCAGAATGACAAATTACAAATTTGCCTCTGAGGGCTTTACAACCTGTACACATACGACATCCCTGTCCCGGGACCTCACATCGGATCAGGAACAACTCCCACAAAAAATTGAAAAAACCCTTTCACAGGGAAAAAGGGAAGACACCTTGGTGAGCGCAACAGAGGAGGATCCCTCTCAACAATCTCTCTTTCTAACATCAAAGGGAGACATGAGAGACATCAGACAGCAGACGTGTCCAAAATCTCTGGAAAACAGGAAGACCCTGACAGATGGCGTCTGTGAAAAACGATGGACGGGCTGCCATCGTTCACGGCTCGCTCTGTTGTGTCGCGTTCATTATACTGTGTGAGGCTTATGAATGACTCGGAGCATATACTGCTGTCAAAGCAAGAACAGGGAAAGACAGGGCAAAGTCAGATTAAACACTTGAGGCTGAATAAAATACACAGTGCTCTGTCACTTTGGTCCACCATAAAAACATTGGGGTATTTTGATTAATATGATAAATAAGTTTGCTTAGTAGCAACAGTCAACATTTTTTATATTTATTGCCACACTTGCTATCTATTGTTTTTTCTTTCTCCGTTTAGCTCGACTGTGAGGTTAACATGTGCTTATTCCAGTGGAAGGTCTTGATGTCTACTGAATGGGCAGTAAGGACATTCGCTACAGGCGTTCATGCTCCCCTACGGTGGGACTGTAGTCACGTTGGTTCCCATGATGTTCATCCGGCGCCATCATCGGGTCAAACCCTTAATGTGTCCAATATGTTTATGACCAAATACCGCTTTATAACAGTCGCAGAAGTCTCAGCTGGGCTTTCCGCGTAGCGCAAATGAGCAAACATTAGCAACTCACGCTAACCCGCCAAAGTAAGACGTCAACGTGGTAAACGTTGCACCCGCTAAACGTATGAAGGCAAATCACTGTCATAAAGAGAGAGCGCAAATGAGCTTCACGCGCGAGCGCAAATCAGTCATACGCGCGTGAAATTTACTTTGACGAGCGCTTTTACATCACTCCGCGAGCAAACCCCTCTCGAAAGTTCGTCTCTCGCGAGTAAAAGTCCCTCTCGCGCATTTTTAACCTGCTCGCGCGCGAAGCTTCAATCTGCGCTCGCGTCTCTGTAACCTGCTCGCTCTCGAGTAGATTTTCTTTTTGACAGTAAGTGGGCGGAGCCAGTCGCCATCGTATCTCTACATCTAATTGGTTACAATCCTTGTCTTTGGATTGGCTGGATATCACATCCAGGAAGAGACAGATGAACCCAGTCTACAGCACCCAGTAGAGACTGACCCTCTGTTATGTGGGTCTACAGACATGTGGGTGTCTGTAGACCCAGTGTACAGCACGTTATCTCCGTGTTCCAGGGCGTGTTACCACGAGGTGGGCTATGAGGAAGCTAATGTGTGTGTCTGTTACGTTGCCAGTACGTTATCTCCGTGCCACAAGTACACTGGAGCTTTCTGCCTGATCAAGTGTGACTGAATTAATAACACAACGCAAGAGAGAGGGAGTACACAACCGCTACAGTGGATACATATAGACAGTGGATCAGGGGCGGACTGGGGGAAAAAGTGGCCCGGGAGGTACTGTCAGACTGGCCCACTCATTACACGGCGCGTTATATATGTATCCTCTGTGTATAAGACTGGGTTCATCTGTCTCTTCCTGGATGTGATATCCAACCAATCCAAAGACAAGGATTGTAACCAATTAGATGTAGAGATACGATGGCGACTGGCTCCGCCCACTTACTGTCAAAAAGAAAATCTACTCGAGAGCGAGCAGGTTACAGAGACGCGAGCGCAGATTGAAGCTTCGCGCGCGAGCAGGTTAAAAATGCGCGAGAGGGACTTTTACTCGCGAGAGACGAACTTTCGAGAGGGGTTTGCTCGCGGAGTGATGTAAAAGCGCTCGTCAAAGTAAATTTCACGCGCGTATGACTGATTTGCGCTCGCGCGTGGAGCTCATTTGCGCTCTCTCTTTATGACAGTGATTTGCCTTCATATAAACGCCAATGTCAGCATGCCCACAATAAAGTTAGCATTTAACGGAACGGTGTCCAATCTCGGCCAGGTTTTAGCTAACATTCTGATAAAATGCCACTTCAAATATTGATAAAAATGATCGTATCACGTTTTCAGCTGATTTAATGATGTCACGTTAAGCTTTAACTTCTTACCTTTCGAGCTAAATATTGTTTTTATTTTTAGAGTTAGCCTAGCCTTTACTAGAGCCGGTAAAAGGACGCTAGCGCCGGGAAATTAGCCGTGCGCTACTCTTGTCCAATCCCGATCGCACTTCTATCCTCGTAGTAAACACTCGCCGCCGCTGTTTTTCCGGGGATATTAACTTGATCCAGGGTCACCAAACTGACCATCAATGCTGTCAACATATCCGGGAACGTAGTTATGTCCTTCACAATAAGATATCACGCTTCAACATCTCCAAACTATGCAATAAAAGCTCAATTTGAGCGTATACCACCACCTACTGGATGTTTTGTTAAACTCTTCTCATGTCAATCCCTTGCAAAACACCTGCTGATGCATGCAAGTTAACAATTATGCACATGTATGTTGTATATAACAATTACTATCATAACACACAGTGAAGAGTATGAGTTGTATTACAGATAAAAACACCAGTATTCAAGATCGAGAAGCTACATTGTTAAAACCCTTCAAATGTACAAACATCTTTTATCCAAAGAACACCGATGTGTACCGCATGTGTACAGAACATTGAAAACATATGTTAATTTAACGTTTATTCAGTTAGATTAGGAAGTCATGAAATATTAAGCAAAAAAAAAGTCAATTGTATATTTAGAGACGTTAAACATTGAATGGGGTCAAAGATAACAGGACGGTTAACAAAAGACAAATGACTTGTGCAAATCTTTGAAAATATGAACATTTATTTAAATACAAAACAGACAAAAAGAAAATACAACACTAATCTGGACACAAATAACATTTAAAATAATCCTCGTCATCCAGCTCCTCGTCCCAGCCCACACACATGGTGTGATACCATGTGTGGCAGCTGTCACACTGGACCCACGACACCAATCCCTCCGAGCTCTCGGGAGGGTCAGGTTCCCTGCACCGGCCACACTCCCAAACTGTTGTCTCCATGTCTTCAGGAGTGTGACCTATTCACAGAATAAAAAACAACAACTTTGAACTAAAAAAAGATCAGATTTTCATGGGTTGGCATTCAAAGAAAGTTAACATGAAGTACACTACCGGTGGATGTCGTGGGTCCAGCAGACGAGGAGCTGGATGATGGTCCGGCGTCTGCAGGTTTGGAGGCTGTATGAATAACAGAAAAAGCATAACCATGTTTTGTTTAGTCTTCATCAAGGCTAATGTCACCATCATGTTATAATATTGTATTTTCTCAGGTTACATAAAGCATTTACAGTGGGAGGGAGAGGAACGACTCTGAGACCCACGGAGGCCACATCCCCCTGCCGATGTTGAAGGCTCTAAAAAATAATCATATTTTATTATAACAATGCTAAAATACATACTCATAATGTCTAACTGTCACAATAGTTAATGTATTGACATTTATATGCAAATTAAAATGGTAAATAGGTGTGTGCTGACCAGGAGATGGGGGAAGGTGGCCGTGGTCCTCAGCAGGCAGGCTCTGGAGCGATGTTGTGCTGGCAGGCAGCCGGGGACCGTGGGAGGCAGAAGAGGGGACAGAGTGGGATGAGGGACCGGCGATGGGAAGTCCGGAGCTGGAGGCGGAAGTAGCCCAGAGGGACACTTGTCTTCTGCGGCTGGGGCGGGAGCCGCCAGACAGGGTGGAGGAAGTGGCTGCCGGGCAGGTGTCTTTGGCCCGCTGCTGCTCTCTGTCTGCTCTGGCCAGAGCTTGAGCTTCCCTCCTTGCAGCTCGGTCCTCCGCCTCCTCGATGACATCAGACATCTCCTGGGCTGTCAGTAACCTGGCCTTGGTGACATTCCTCCTGACCTTACCGGTGTTGCGGTTATATTGGATTTCGGCCAGGAGGTGGGCCAGGTCAACTGTAATCCGGCCTGATGTTACCAGGGGATGGGTGATGTAAGGATTTGGGGTGGGGGGGGCAGGAGGAGAGGCAGGTGGAGCAGGTGGGGGTTGGGCTGGGAAAAGGGGACGTTGGGAGGGAAGGGCAACATCAGGTGCAGCCCAGGAAGATGCCGATGGAGTTGGCGGAGGCTGTGAGGAGGGCCCGCACCGCGGCCCGGACGGCATGACCCGTGACCAGTCAATGGCCATCGAGTCCAGAGGGTAGATGCCACACCTCCTGAACCCAGCCACCACCACTCTCCGATCCTTCACCCTCTGGTAGGAGTCTCTTAGGACCCTTGAAAACTCCTTCTTAGAAACCAAGAAGGAGTGGCTCACTGCCGACAGATCTCCTGTAACACCAGAGAAATCTGCCTTCAAGGGTCTGAAGAAACTCACATCCAAAGGCTGAAGGATGTGAGAAGTATGTGGTGGCAGGCACAGGAGAATGACACCCTCCCTCTGTGCCGCCTGGACCAGCTCTGGATCCAGATGGGACTGATGTCCATCCATTATGAGCAGCAGCGGGCGCTCCTGAGTGGCGAACTTCAGGAAGTGCCCGACAAACCACTTCCTAAACAGCTCACTGTCAATGTACCCTGCTGGCGACTTCCCGTAGAGGGCATCGGGAACCCCTTCTTTATTATAGGGCCCCCCTGGATATCCCCCCTTGTAGATGATGAAAGGGGGGACATCCTCCCCAGCCGCGTTGAGGCAGGCCAGGACGGTGATGTGGTCCCTGGTTCCCTGGGCCTGCCTGTAAGCATGTTTAGTCCCCCGGGGCACTATGACCTTTCTTCTTGTAGAGTCCAGCTGAAACCCCGTCTCGTCACAGTTGTAAACCTGACGGGGTTTCTCCCTCAACCCGTGCTCCTCCAGGGTGGTGGTGAGGAGCTTAAAGTACTCCTCTATTGGCCCCCTCTTGGCGCAGGATGCCCTCCCACGGTCAATGATGTCTGGGGTCCGGGCAGTCAGGCGATGGTGGTGCCGCTCCCTAAAATTGATCCACCACGTCTGGCCAAGCCCGGTTTTGGGGGCTGCCTGGTGGCGGAGGTTATAGATGGCCAGAGCGTGGGCCAGGACCTGAGGCTTCGTCAGTGGAAACCCATGACTGGCAGAGTACAAGAGGTACTCCACCAGGGAATCCTCATCTGCAGGGGTGAGGAGAGTCCTCTGACCCGGGACACAATCAGAGGACACCCTTCCACTGACTCGGTCACTCAGGCTGGTTTTTGGGACCCCAAACACCTGGGCTGCCTGCCGTAGATTGAGCCTGCCTGCTTTCACCTCCTGTAGGGCCTGCGCCATGGCCTCCTGGGTCCACTTCCTCGTCGTCCTCTCCCTCTTCCTCATTTGCCGGATGTTTGGCATCTGCAAATACACATTTATTTTGGCACAGTCAGAAATTAAATTCAAAAGTAGTTTAAAATGTCTTAATAATGTTGATGAATTCTATAAATTGCCATGTATAGGCACATGCATATTTGCCACATGCATAGACATACATGTATATATATTTACCTTAAACCATTGCAGATTTACAATTTCTATATCCATCTTTTCTTTTCTTGATCCTCCTGTAAAGGAAAAAAACTCTCATACTGACACACGTTACCTACCTTTCTTTCCTGCTTCTTCTCTTCTCCTTGCTATCTTTCTATTCAAGTCTTTCCTGCTTCTTCTCCTTGCTATGTCTTTTCTTTCCTGCTTCTTCTCTTCTCCTTGCTATCTTTCTTTTCAAGTCTTTCCTGCTTCTTCTCCTTGCTATCTTTCTTTTCTTTCCTGCTTCTTTTCTTCTTCTTGCTATCTTTCTTTTCAAGTCTTTCCTGCTTCTTCTCTTCTTGCTATCTTTTTCAAGTCTTTCCTGCTTCTGCTTCTTCCTTGCTATGTCTTTTCTTTCCTGCTTCTTCTCTTCTCCTTGCTATCTTTCTTTTCTTTCCTGCTTCTTTTCTTCTTCTTGCTATCTTTCTTTTCAAGTCTTTCCTGCTTCTTCTCTTCTTGCTATCTTTTTCAAGTCTTTCCTGCTTCTGCTTCTTCCTTGCTATGTCTTTTCTTTCCTGCTTCTTCTCTTCTCCTTGCTATCTTTCTTTTCTTTCCTGCTTCTTTTCTTCTTCTTGCTATCTTTCTTTTCAAGTCTTTCCTGCTTCTGCTTCTTCTCCTTGCTATCTATCAAGTATTTTCTGCTCCCTCTTTAACTCCTTATTTTCTCTCTCTCCTCTCGTCCTTTGCTCTGTCTCTGTTCTCTATCTTTTCATAAAACACACAAGAGAGAAATTGACTCAACAATATTATATAACCTAGCACTGTATTATATTGTTTGTGTACCTACACAAACAACATTTCTTATCATAAGAGCCACTGCTGACTTAACAGATGTACAGACAGTCTTTCGCACTCTCAATCACACACACACATCAACATTATTTGCATAATGTATTAGTAAGTGCATATTATCATTGTGCATGAAAATACTTGATGTAGTTTGGCTTATGAAAAACAAGAAAAACATTTGATTATGTCTGCCTTTACGTTTCAGATCTACAAAACAAACCTGATAGCGATCCGATTATTTGTTCGTTTTTCCCGCTGTCGCAACTTTCTTTTCAGACATCAAACTTGTTTGCCTGCCCCCCTCCCTTCCTCCCCTTGACTACAGATCACGTCACACATGATGGTGTATTTTCATTGGCTAGACAAAGTAGTGTTAAGCTAGCGTTGAAATACACTCATATGCTAACCCATAGTAGCAGTACGATGACAATACAGAAAAACTTTTCAGAGTAAAGATCGTCGCCCGAGTGTCGCCGAGTGGTCTTTCTGCTTTCTCACATCTAAGTAACTTTCCTATAGTATTTAGATATGTAAACGTCCATGTATGTTAATGAAATTTGACACGTAGATTGTTTGATATGCATAAAGTAATACTACTTACACTTTGCCGGCGATCGCGGAAGAAAATGCCGGCAAAAAGACCGGAAACTGCGTCACGTCGGAAAATTCGGGATTGGACAATAGGAGCTTACGGCGATCGGGATTGGAAACCGTGACGCTAGCATTTAGTGGCTTGTGACTGTAACTGTCAACGTACCCTCACACAACGGTTCGTATATGATACGTTACGAAAAGTTACTCTTTTTTTCGTTTTCAACGAGCTAGCAACACGTGTCAATATCATTACATGCTAACTGTAGCTACAATACAAAACTTCCATCGTCGCATGAAACAACTAAGTTAAGTTTAGGCAACAAAACGACTTTTTGTAATATTTGTCGTTTGGGTTACTAAAAATGATCCTCCACACTCTGCTTTGTGGGTATATAAACCTTGCTATCCCTCCTCTCCTCCTCTCTTCTCCTCTCCTCTGGACTTGACTTTATGGCCGTTCCGTGATGTTTTGCTGTATTGATCTTCTTGGTGCTATGTGGCCCTAGAGACCCATAGTTTTTGTGTTGCGTCCTCGCATCAAATCTTAAGCTGCCTTCGCTTTTTCAGGCGGATCCCACCAAGGTAGAGACGGTCCACGATGTGCTGGCAAGGGCGGCAGCAAAGGGCCTCCTGGGTGGAATGATTCCCGAACACTCAAAAACTGCTAAAAAGGGTAAAAGCAAGAAGAGTCGCGTCGCGTCGGCCAGCAGCAAACCCTCATCCCCCTCGAGCCAAGAAAGGCAGGCGGGAAGTGAGGTAGCGAAAGATGGGGAAGAGCCGGTCGCAGCTTCGGAGCGTGAAGAAGAGAGAGGTGAACGTGGCGAGGAGGGAGAGGAGGGAAAGGAGGTAAATAAGGGAGGAAAGGGGGGGAAGAAAGCGAGAGGGCTGAAAGGGAAGCGAAAGGCCAAGGGGCAAACCAGCAGGACTACAGAAGCCTCAAAGCAAAACCAGAAAAGCCGCACAAAGAAATCCACAAAGACAAAAGTCAACCCAGCACATCATAAGAGACGGCTTCCGAGAAGTAAACCCAGGAGAATACCTCGTCTCACCCTGACGTTGATGTCCTCCGCGAAGCCCTCCAACCATTTGTCTCCGATCACGGCCCTCGCGCACAAGCTAAGCAACAGTCCGACGGTTAAACCGCAGCAGGATGACCTTCGGGCCGCGGCCCGCCCCGCTCCACTCGCTCCCTCCGGGGCCTCCGGGGCCTCCGGGGCCTCCAAGCAGGTGCAGAGACACAGCACGGAGCCCGGAAGAGCGGAGAGAACGCGAAAGGACGGAGGAAAGGTGGTCAGACCTAGGAAGGAGGACGCGTTGAAGTCCGCAGATTATGTCCTGCCGCCCATCTCCTCCCCCTCCTCCGGGTCCGTGAGCATCCGGAGCCGGAGTTCTCCCTGTGCCCGTCCGTCCCGGGCCTCCCTCTCTCAGCTCGCACAGATATCTGCGTCGTCCTCCTCGGCCAACCTGCCGGGGTTGTAGAAGAGCTCGTGTTCACCGATGTTGCGCTAAATTAAATAAAAATTACATCAGCAATAATATATATATATATATATATATATATATATATATATATATATATATATATATATATATGTATATATATATTGAAATAAAATGGTTGTATTGCAAGTTAAATAAGAGATATAAAAATATGTGAAAAATATTTTTGTTTTGTAATTTCTTCGGCTCGGGTACGCACACACAGCTTTTCATAATTAAATATTGTTGTAAATTGAATTCCTTGTTTAGCATTTAAAGACTGTAAATGAGTAGGGTGGAAGATGGGCGGCAAAAACAGGGGAAGAGCTATGAATGTTTTCTCTTTTTGCTTAAGGGAATGTCGTCTACATTAATTAATAATAAAATGTTTCACACTTATTGTTATTACTGTAAAACATGAGGACATATTTTATTACATTAACAAGAACATCATTTTTAAGTCATTGCACTTTGCTCTGTATCTCCGTATGGCAAGACTCATGGTACAAGTTCACTGGTACTGTGATAGTATTTTGAAATACTAGAGGTAAGATTTAACAATATTTAGTCAAGGGGAGGGTCTCCCTCCCTAACCCAATCATTTCACTACAGTACTACAGTTACTATAGATGTTGTATTGGTCTTGGAGATTTGTAATAAGAATTTGACATTTTAAATGTTAAACCAATAATTCCAAAATCAAAAAATCTATAAATCTGAGACGTCACAAGACGATTGAAAGGAAAGAAATATAAATAAAAAAATCCCACCATCGAGCTAATCTTTATCAAATATTAATGTAAACAAAGAGCCACAGCTTTGACACACACACACACACACACACACACACCACACAGAGCTCGGTTTTATAATGCTGTTTATTCTCACAATTGATTACATTGACAAAGTGTACAAATCAGTGAGCAGCCAACAGAAGCTGACGCATCCATCTGTGGGAAAGGTGTGCGTTTGTTGTCGTTAATGTGTGTGAGCCTGACAGAGATGCCGGGAGTCCACCATTGTTACCACCATCATCATCCTCCTCTTCCTCTTGACTCCTGTTAAACCATTGAGACCAGCGGTGGACTCCCGGCGCTCAGTAACTGTACAAGGTGAAGATATATTCCTTTATCTGCCTTTTTTATTTTTTCTTCCTGCAAAGCGGAGCTTGTTGTAGCGTTGTGAGTAAACCGGGGACTGAGACAATGACACCGAGTCAAGAGACTTTACTTGCCCCAACTAATAAAATCAGTATATACCTTTATAAAATAGAATAAATAAAATAAAAAATATTTCTGTTCAGTACATACAGTCGTTCTTTCAACCGTCCAAGGGCATGCAAGGCTTTTCGCGACTTTCCATTTTCTCGAGATCAAAAGAATGCATAGATAATTGCTCAGTTAAATTCAGCATAAAACGGAATTGACAACTGTGAAGATTTCCAATCACCTCTCTTTGTTTCATTATTCGCTCTGGCATTTCTTTTCTTATCTACAACAATGTATATCACTATTTTACACTTTGGCCATTTGGTGAGTTCTCAAAAAGAAGGCATTTCATTACAAGAAACTACAGACATTTAAAAAATGAAAAGATAGCTTATAACAATGATTAATGCCAAATGTTACATTACATTTTAAGTTATGTACACGCACATTTTCTCATCTCATTCACATTTCAACATCCTCGTGACAAAAGAAAGTCACCAGAATCTCAATTACACTGCTGGTCCACTGCACTACCGGTCAACTGGTTCAAGAGCTCGGCTCGAGACGCGGAGCGGCTGCAGGACGCTGACCTCGCTGAGCCTCTAGCTGCTGCGCTGTCGGGCTTCACTTGATCACATTCAGTTTCAAATAAAAGGTGGACTCTTTCTCAATAAAATAGAAATATATATTTTGTATTTCAAACAGAAGTAGACAATAGCACCTTCTCATTTTAACTGCGGGCCGTCGATTGTGGTGGCTAAAATGTGACAACTATCGCTAGCAGACTTCCTCAACGCGCTAGCCAGATAATAAAGCTAACGATAGAGCTAACGGTGGAAAACACTCACTTGAGGGCCGCATGCACAACGTCGTGCTAAATTACATTTTGCAGAAAAAATACTCTTGTGTTGCAGCGTAGAGCTCGCTAGTCTAGTTTAGTAGACTAGTTTAGTGTTAACCCTGGGTTATAAAATATGTTCATGATTTTAGGTGCAATAAACTTCATAGACTTCATTAGTTATTACCATACATCCAAGCTTGTCAGATATGCGATAATGAGGAGCTAGCAGTGTTGAATTGAGATTTGTGACAGGAAAAACTACAGGAAACCGACCAAAAGGTTATCTAGTGGCACTGAGGGAAACAGTGGTGCAGTAAGGAGGAGGCAATGAAAAAAACAACAACTGAGAAGGTGCATTCAAGTGACCAGAACCCTGGACACACATGGCGGCTCGGGAGAGTCCTGTTGGTTTGAATCAACACGTCTCCGTTTGGCCCTCCTTTCGGGAGAAAACCTGCCGAATCGGGAGGTGAAGCCCGTCTGTTCTCCTTCGCACCTCCTCAGGTACAAAAACACATTCCTCCATTCGTCTTCTCCGAATGATTGCTCCAGCCTTCCTCCTGTTTTTAGAAGTGTCTCCGAGGACTGATAGATACTGAGGTGGGATTTAAAGGAACAGTCTGTCCATCCTTGTGTCTCCTTCTCCATTATGGCTATCGTCTGTTGTTTCCCCAAAGGGTTTAACGTAAGAACAAAAACAACAACAAGTAAACAGGAAGTGTTTGAAGGATGTTTCGGGTGAAAGGTCACCGCTCGTTTCGACCCTCCACGCCGACTCTTGCACAGCTGACGAGGAACAGAGAAAATACGTAGAAAACAACAACGTGGCTTCGGATTTCTCACCCTCCAGTAAGCAGCAGCAGTGTATTGATATTGTCTAGAATGGTTCACGTTGATATAAAATGTTCATGCAGGATCAGGTTAGTGCGTGTGTTTGACGACTACAGAATAACAGTACAACCAGGTGAATGACATGGGAGGGGGGCGTGGCCAGGTGTGCAAGGTCATGCCGGCAGTACAGACACAAATACAATAAGAGCACGGAGAGATCAGCAGTTTGGGCAGCAATGAGCTCGCTGAGCCGGAAGCGGCTCCTCCTACTTCCTCTTCAGCCTTTGCTCCCTTCTCACTCCTTCTCTGCACTGAGGGGCGATGAGAGTCACGTCTATGTACACGATCGCCACATCGGGTGTTTCTCTGTGGGGGTTTTTCCTTCTTGATCAGATCAGAGTCTTTATTCGTCTCGTATTTTTGCAGAAACAAATTTGAATTCCGCCCCAGGAGCCGCTAAACTCTCGAGGTGAAATTCCAATTTTAGTTCAGAGAATGTGAAAGACTTTGCGAACAGGTGCTTACCCCTAAGCCCCCTGGGGTTTGCTGTGTTTCCATGGTTACTGCGGTGGCGACGGGTTTTGGTGGCGATGCGACTAGTTACCATGGCGACTTGGGCGTCGTGGCAGGGGGGTGTGGCTTAACCACTGGTTACTGTGGCAACTCTGTGACGGGTCTCTTTTGTTTGAGGGTGTCGATGAGGGACAGGACCCCTCTCTTCACGCTGGTCGATACCCGGCGGGACACCGAGTCTCCGGGGGGCGACGAGCCACAGGCCTTCTGGGAGGGGGGTCGAGCCACCAAACACTTCTGATACCGCAGCTGAGAGAGAGAGAGAGATATTGTAAATAATAGCGTTACAGCTGCTGAGTGTACGACTGTGGAGGTGTCTGTGGGAGAGACTGGTGCAGGCTGCTAGTTGTGATCAATAGTAATGACTAGTGATTCCTGTCACCGTGAATCAGTTTTAGTGTGTGGGTGTGCGCTCGTGCGCGCGTGCGTTTGTGTGTGTGAGTGCGTGTGTCCATATATCCATAGATGTGATGTGTGATCAATAGCCCTGCCAGCAGTCGACTAATCTTGTGACTCACCCACAGCAGAGAGGGCAGAGGGAGATGAGTTATCTCCACTAATAGGTCGCATTACAGCAGAAACACTGCATTCTGGGTTGGGGTTATGGGCATTATAATAATAAATAAAGCAGCAAACGATGTGCAGCACAATCCAAATATATACTAGAACGTCCTCTTCCAGAGTTACCTGATGCTAAACTATATTTTAACCTCAGGCGGCCTTAATGCGCGCCGTACAGCAGCGTTGCATCACAACCGCTGGACAGCACACGGATCTGGCAGCGACCGCCTGTCAAGTCAGAAAAACCCGACACGAGCAGGAGAGGCTCAAAATGTCATCCAGAAATACAGCCTGCGGCGTCTCAAATGTATTGTTTATTTTTGTTCATAAGTGTATAATTTATAAAAAATATTGTTTTTCAATTATAAAAAAAAGTTATTTTATTGGTTTGTCGTTTATAGTTTGCACGTTTGTGTTGATTTTGACGTGAACAATCCGGCTAAGTTAAATACAAATAAATATCTATGTGCTGAGTGTGTGCGTGTGTGTGTGTGTGTGTGTGTGTGTGTGTGTTCATGTTGTCCAGGAGGTTTGATAAGATTTGTGACCAGTCTATTCCATCACTGTTCATTGTAACGTTAGCAAGATATTTTTCTTTCAACTAAAATGGAAGTTTCATCCTCCCCAATCCTATTTATTTTGGGCAACAGGACGTCCTGAAGGTCGAGCCCTGATGTGTTTGCCTTCCCGTGGTTTCAGCTTGCTTGACTTTCTGTGTTTTAGTGTTTAAGTTTAGCTGTAGAAAACAGATGTGTCTTCACACAATCTACGTAGCATTCGTGGCTATCTCGCTCCATATTCCACAATCTAACTCCCGTGAACCTTCACTCCCTCACTGACCCAGCCGGAGTTGGCTGGGTGCATTCAGCCCGGCGTCGCTGCTCGGTGACTCACCATACAGGCCGCCTGCACGGCCTCCGACACGTTCCCGGCGTTGGGCTCGCACCAGAAGATGTGACAGTCGAAGCGATGGCCGCCGGCGTCCATGACGAAGGCGAACGTGTGCACGTTCCGCCCGACGCCCATGAAGGACAAGAATCGAACGCGACACTCCACCAGCACTTCCTCTTCGTTCTGGTCAGACATACCGGGGGGGTTAATCAGAGAGGCATAGACATGAAGATTGTGATTTTACTGGAAAGACACCATAAAACACATTATTGAGGGAATTTACGACCTTTGTTCTGCACCCATAGGTATACTGTTCCACATGTTCATACTGGGGAGTCGCCCAATAAAACTGGAGGCTTCTAATAACCAGGTCCACCGGAGCAGATGTGCTTTATGTGCATGTTACAGCTGAATTATTTAAATCTCAAAAAGGCATTTTGATGTCACGGCCTAATGCTGTTAAGGCTTTTGCTCTGGGTGGCCGCTCGCTACCTTTCATGTTTGACAATGTCCGTAAATCTTGACGTAAATGTCAGAGTCACGTGTTTTCCACATTAGAGTCAACAGTGAAGTAGGAGTGGCGGATACATTTTAAATCTGCGGTGACTGCTGAAGGAAATGAATGGCAAACTCAAGGATGTGTTCTGCACCAGACGTAATTAAGTGGTATGTATCTCAAGTAAAGCCATCGTTGTTTAGTCTGTACTAAGTAAAGGTAGGTTCTCCTAACGTTTGACTGCCATAAAGTGTAAGGATGTACAGAAACCTGAAGACTGCTGGTTGTTTTTCCTATATTGCCAAAACTTGCATTCTCTCTACTGACCAGCAGGGAGCGATTCCTCTGGTTGTATAGAAGTCAATGAGAAAATGTCTTCTTCAATACAGCATGATGTTCATTTAGTAATGTATGCTCCATTTAGAGTCAAATAGATCATAAAGCAGGGGATGCTTTAGGGCGGGGCTAAAAGGTGATTGACAGGTCTCTCTACCAGAGCCGTATATGGCGTCGCTACGTCCCTATAAATATGGTCACTTCTGTTCTGTGGTTTAAAAAAAAAACAAGATGAAGAACGCCAAACTCAAGGCTGTCAGTCAACAAACCAATGGGTGACGTCACCACGGCTACATTCACTTCTTGTATACAGCCTACTGTTCTTTCTTGTGTCTGGAGTTTGAGTTATCATAGATTATCTTGCCCGTACAGAAAGTGAAGAGTGAAGAAACCCAGGGAAGGTCGTGGTTGTAGTGCGTCTCACCTCTTCTTTGCTGATGGTGACCGTAGCGTCCGCCACATTGAGGGCCACGGGGGTCCAGTCCTCTCGGTTGGACGAGCCAATCAGACTGTCTATAGCTCCGTTCAGGATGTCCATGCCTGGAGCAGAGCATGTAAAAAAAAAAAGAAGACAAAAACATTAAAATCATACCTAAAGATAGACTGCATCTCATCACAGTGCCAGGTGTGTGTGAGTGTGTGTGTGTGTGCGTGTGCGTGTGTGTGTGTGTGTGTGTGTGTGTGTGTTGAACTAACCTATTGGTCGGGCCACGGGCAGCATCCCGAGGTAGAGCACCTGGAACTTCTGAACCAGCTCCGTCTTTGGTGTGGGGAACTCTGCTGGGGGAAAGCCACGCACACGTTCAAGAGGCACATTTTGAATTCCAACAACCAGCGACGCTCACTGAGGGGTCTCCATGCGCAGCCTGCAGAGTAAACCATCCGGATACTGACGCCGTGGAGGATTTGAACGAGGCTGAAGGATGTGGCGTGAAGTCATTCCGGTCCTCGGGTTTGTTTCGTTTAGTTTAACAGATGCATTGTGGACTCTCTCTATTGTTTGTCACGGCAATGGAAGCTAATGTTGTATCCCTGAGTTGTGCTTTCCAACGACTGCTTAAAGATGAAGGTCTTACCTATTTGTTTGTTTTGTTTGTCTGTCAGCAGCATTACAGAAATACAACTGTGAGACTTGGTGGAAGTGTGTAGCATTGGTCAAGGAAGAACATTTTGGAGCGGATGCGGATCACAGGGCATTTTTTTGTTAGGTTTTTATTAACGCTGCAAAGAAAGGGGGCGTGGCCTTGGCAGAGGTCTGTGCCCATGGAGTGCCCTTCTGGTCACTGTATATAATAGACCCCTGCTTCTGATCATCACAGTGGACTACAATGAGACATCCTCCTGTTCCATCATGTTGGAAAAACAGTGGGTTCACTCCGAGTTCATTTCCAAGCAGAGACGCTGCAGCAGCTGGTTTTGACGAGCCGTCAGCTGGCAGGCCGGACTGTTGCGTCTCGTTCGATCACGAGCGTATATAAATGACACGCTGCGGCCAATCTTTCTTCTCCCCGTCAGAGTGACAGCAGAAAGGGCTCGCTGTTCACTTTTTTTATTTTTATGACTGAAACAGGGAAACAGTACAGGTCCAGAAATATGCAGCATGAGTCGGTGTTTTAGCCCACCGAGAAATCTTGTTTTACCGCCCCCAACGTCTCCTGGCAGGCTTGTTCTCCCATCTGTCTAACGGATAAAAACTTGAGGAGCTCCCTCCTCGTCTTCTCTATCAATTTGCGTTTATTGAACACTGTCACACGCTGGTGCACTGGACCGGCGACCCCTAAATCTGGGAGCGGCCAACAAACGTTAACGGTGCCGCGTGGAGCTCTTTGACCACCGGCAGAGCCATGGAGCCGTGTACTTTACGAGTGGGTTCCCGTCATATTTCACACCATTCTACCGATGGAGCTGGCAGCGCTAACGCACACAGACGAGAGCTGAAGCAGAGAAACAAGAAGACCGTAAGCCTCATCAAGTATTTACAGAGCTTTGTACAGTTGGTAAATGCATTCAGCGCATTCATCAGGCTTCGTGGAGCGCCTGTGTGGCTGCGCGCGCAACACATCGTATGCGGTTGACATAAATTGGGTGATGCGCTCGCTCACTGCAGCCTCCATGAAACTTGTACGACGTGAGATATGAATGTCCCCCCCGTCCCTCCACATACCCCCTGCTCTCGAGGAAAGGAGTGGTAAAGTAGTAGAGCCCGCCCTCTTGCTTGATTTGATTGGCTGCCTGGGCCGAGTGGGACATTGATGAGGAGTCCACATGGGAATATTTAAACTTTTGTGTGCGTTTAACAAACGTTCGAAAAAACGCACCACAGGAAAACAATGGTTTTCTGGCATGTGATCCGGAGTAACCGCGTGTTTGGTGAGTAACACCAAATGTTACTTCACAGGGCACCTTTAATTCACTCAGTGATTTAAATTAATACTAATTAATTATTTATGAATCCAACTGTCTCGATGCTTATGTTCCGAGCAGGCCGTGACTTTGCGCAGCATTAACAGAGGACGTCGCGGTGGTATTTCAGACTTTCTGCTCTTACAAAAAACTGCTCTTAGCCAGTTTAAATGCATGCAGTGTGCCGAGAAAAAGTGCTAACTGTCTATTGATGCACGTCAGTAGTCACGATCCCTATCTCACACACACACACACACAGGTCCAGTGTGTGAAGCCTACCTTGTAAAGGGAGATCTAGGCCGGCCTGCATCCTGTCCTGGAGAGAGCCCGCCAACGCTTTGGCATTCTTTCGCTCTGTCATTATCTGGAGGAGGGACGGCAGACACAGAAGTATGAGGAAACGTCGTGTAACAACGGACGCGGAATCACAATACCGTGGCAGAGACACGGGGGAGGAGGTTGAGGAGACGAAGAGAAAAAATGTGTGAAAGGATGAGAAGGAAGGGAAGAGGAAGAAGAAAAGAAAAAGATGAAAGAGCTCAGGAAAAGCCCCGAGCAGTTTCACCCCTGATACTGTCATGTTGTCTATTCATTTCACCTGGGGAGCACGCACACACACAGACACACACGCACACACACATACGTACACACGCACACACACACACACACTCCACTTTCCAAGGAAACTCATAGAATTACACAGACAAACAGAAACAACCATAATCTCACACACAATATGGAAATATAATACACATAATTTAATTTACACATCCTTAATCAGAGTTTGTGACAACAAACCCGGCTGAGCCCGAGTCGCTGCCTCCTTATTGATCCTTCTGGAGTGGACATTCTGTATTCAACAGACCTCGTGCTCTATGATACGTAAAGCGGGGGAGGGGAAATCAGCGTGAAGGCTGGAAAGACAAGTGGCTCCTCCTTCACCTTTTTCCTCAAACAAATAACATCTGAGGGACACACTGCGTTCGAGTCAGCGGTCCTGAAGCTGGATCTGTTATAAAAACCTGTTTTAATGATGCGCAGAACCGACTTCGACAGCGGATTATGAGCCTGCATAAACAAAGACAGGATTTTAAGATCTTCTCCGACATCACGTTCAATTTCAGAAGCTATTCATGTGTTTTATTGGGAACCAAATGAATGTCCATTCATATCAGGAGAGTCTGGTGAATTAAGCAGCAACAATAAAATAAAAGAATTTAAAAAAGGAGCCTGGTTTAAATATTGTTCTTGTAACTGGGTTTGCAGTGAATCTGTATTCCTCTCAGAGGCCAGAGCAGAGGAAGCTCTGTGATGACGGTGTTTCAGGAGAAACTTTAGACGACTTTAATCTTGTTGTTGACTGTTTGAGGTCTGCAGATTAGATGTGCGAATATTAAAATGTGTGCTGAGACTGTGGAATATATATGTAAGGTGCCACAACTACTGGCAATACATTATTATTATTATCATTATTTTCATGAATATTGTTTTATAATTATACCAATAATAATAATATGATACTTTTTATTGTATGATAATTATATGTTTTCCTAGTAGAATAACTAACATTATTATTCTGAGTAGAACAAAATCATAATAAATATAAACTTCTTTAAATTCTATTTTTCCGAGGTGACAATGACCATCAACATTCATCTGAGTCTCTTTGCCGGAGCCCAACTCTGGCCTCGGGCATCGGGCCCCCGGGCTGAACCACTCACCCGGGAGCAGATCTCGTGCAGGCTGGTGGCGATGGCTTTGGCTGGCGTGTCACAGCGGAACACATGACATTTCAGGATCCTGGTGTTTTTGTCCCGCGCCACGTATGCAAAGTCCCTGAGAAGAAAAAGAAGACAACAACGGGTCATCGAAGACACACAGAGGGAGGGGGAAAACACCACGGGGGTGGGGGGGGGGACTGGATGAGTTGTGTGTGTGTGTGTGTGTGTGTGTGTGTGTGTGTGTGTGTGTGTGTGTGTGTGTGTGTGTGTGTGTGTGTGTGTGTGTCCAGCTTTGACACAGACAAATCGTGGAGACAGATGAAAGATGAGCTAACCTTTATCTGTCTGATGAACACTGGACACACACACACACACACACACACACACACGTCGATGGACCCTAGAGATCTATAGAGCAGCGTGATGCAAGAAGGTGCTGAATGAGTGACAGCAGGGGAGAACTTTCCCCTGAGCCCAGTGGAGCCGAAAAACCATCTACGAAGATGAATAC
>CM042219.1:4060000-4112500 GCA_023566465.1 Cottus gobio
TTATTTATCCTTCACCATCCAACCTCTCTTCTTCGTCGGCTGCCCTCCACCGTCACCCTGACCTCTCTTTCTTACTGAGCGATCGACCTTATTTAAATTAGTGACTAATCCGTCGATCATTAAAGAGCAGGAAAACCACAGGATGCCTGAACGAGTCACAGCCAGGTGACGGCTTGATGACACACTACGGAGATGATTGAGTTCACGCCGTTGCATTCTGGGTAAACCCAAACACGCTAACGGTTAATCATGAGGACACACGCAAGATGGGGGATTAATCAATATAACAAAAAAAAGTGGTTGCCATGGTGACTGACCTGCCGTTGTCCCGGCCCACACCCCAGACCCGGATGCTTGCGATTGGCTGAGAGTGAAGCACGCTGCGGTCCATGGGGTCGACAAGGTTCAACATGTTGTTCTCCAGAACCAGGTACATGTCCTTCCCCTGGACACACACACACACACACACACACACACACACACACACACACACACACAATTCTTATTTCCTGCAGCTCAAACCATTGCCTTAATAAGTATGTTTGCCTGAAGCGTGTGTGTATTATTGAAGCTCTCTCTCTCTCTCTTTCTCTCTCTCTCTCTCTCTCTCTCTTTTCTGTCGCTTCACATTAAACACAACCTGCGGAGGGAAAGACTTCATAACGTTGCTCCCCTTCGCTCTCTTCCCTCTCTCCCCCTTTTGAGACACGTTTCAGGCTCACATTTGTCGCTCTCTTTTTAATTTATTTGTATACGTTGCTCTGCCCTTTTAGGTCGTCTTCCTGGCCTTTCTACAAGCACACCTCACCCTCTTAAAGGTTCTCACCTCTCCCCAGATGCCGACGGTGTCTCGGATGTCATTCTTGCAGTAGGACAGCTGCCGGATGCAGTTGTTCACGGCGACGCTGCTCTTTCCGGGAGCCAAGTCGTCCTCCGCCATCTCCACCCATCCCAGAGAGCGCACGGCGAAACACTGAGGGGACACGAGGCACCGTGTCACCGTCACATGCACATCACAGAGCCCACACAGACGAGAGCAGATAAACAGAACGAGGACACCAAAGTGTGTTGGTAGACGAGAAGACACATCCGTCTGTCCACCGTGTCACACAGACAAACAGGTAGTAGCCAGATGGATAACAAAAGGTGTGATGCTGGCCCATCATAGGTGGTTAGAGTGGAGATATGTTTATAGATATTGTGGACTCTGAGCGGCCATAAGGGTTTTTTGTACTAAAGCTTAAGGGAAGTTCGGTCAGGAAGACTCTCTTTCCTCTCATTCATTCACTAATCTCTCACTCTATCAACTGAATGTGGGCGTTCCCTTTTATGTTAACCAACCAGATTCTGCTGTGATCTCCCCAAGCCAATCATGTTGTTGATGTCAATTTCAGTTATAATTAATATAAAATATTTTAAAGGAAGTAAAATGGCACCTGCGTGTGTACTCCAGTTATCGGTTTCTCGTCTTGAGACAGACAGAATAGTGTTTAGAGAAATCTCCCTTAGATTCAGCTCCTTTACTGGTAGATACGGGCTGTTTGCTGGAAGTGTCTAATCTGTTTAATCCGTTGGACGTCATGACACTGACGCTGACATGAGCTGCTATCAGTGACAGTGTGTTTTCTGATCCTCAGCTCTGGATGCTCCTGGGCTGTGGTTCTCCAGTCCCACCACTCGGGGGCAGCATTGCTCAATGTCTCAGCTTCACTCGGACCGACACCGCAGAGTAAACAAACAGGCGTGGGACATAAACAGACAAAAACATGCAAACAGACCCACTTCACGGAGGAAGCGATGTGTGCGTGTCGGGAATGTTGACTGTGTCCCGCAGGGTTTCAGAGCAGGATGGGACAACTCACACATATGAGTAACTTTAGAGCTCACACATGGTGGAGTATTCCCAGTATTATTTAAAGTCAAGGCTAAGAAGTCACAGCGCAAAAGGCTGCTTGTTTGAACAATATTTAGCATTAGAAAAGGATCTAAACTTTTTTAGAGCAGTAAAACAGAACCATGTGTAAAACACATGCCTTTGTCTCTGGGTCTCTGTTGGCACTGCTGCACTGCTCGTCTTCCACTGTTGGACGGTTCCTGAAAGGAAAAGAAAAGTTAGAGTTAGGAGTGTGCTATTGTTACCGTTGCAACCATTAGCTGCTCGAGCCGTCCTGCTTGTCATTACACACGGAGCATTTCCTGAAGTGGAACGACCAACTTCCTGCTTCGTCTGACCTCTTTGACCTCCAACACAAGAGTTCAAGCAAATAGGCTCAACTGGTGAGTGGGGATGGGTATCATTTGGGTTTTTCCCGATACCGGTGCCTAAACGGTGCCTGAACTGATACTTTTAAAAAAAGAGCACAAAACGAAGATTGACAACATTAAAGAAATACTTTTTTTATTGCCAAGGCAAATTTCTTTCTTCAAATTGAACAATGTATTAACTGTTTAAACTTTAAAGTATACTATAAATATAAATAAAAAACACTTGACTTCAAACTACAGCCTGGAACTTTTTAACTTCAAACTATGAACAATATATTAACTGTTAACAGTTTACTTAAAGAAATACAAAACACAATCTGTACACAGCTTCAAACTTTAGATGGGCTGATAGGGGCCGTGTGCAACAGCGTTTCCTCAACGAGGTTTGGTGGAGAAAACGGTGCGTTTCTCTCTCGGAGTTGGGCTCTTCTTCTTTACAGGTAGCGGTTCATTATTGTGTTGCATTTGCTGCACGTCAAGCGACACTTTTGACCGTTTACCTTTTTGGCATTTTCTCTGTTAAAAGGCTGATGGCTAGCTAGCTACTGTAGCTATACAAACGATACGCTACCGTTACCTGCTCCCAGGTCGGAGTCATCCGAGTAGTGTGAGAAAAGTATTTCAACCGAAAGGAAGCACCGAAATCTGCGACAGAAAGTCGTATTGGCACCGGTTTTCGTGCGTGTGTGTGTGTGTGGCCGTTTCACCTTAGTTTGAGCGATGCGTAGCGAAGCGTCGCTCCCTCAAACTCCTTCAGACTGGGGTCGGAATTCACCGTGGCCGCCTGCAGGTCCTGGGGTGTACAGGCAACATTATCAGGAGCATGCAACATGCAATCGAAAAAGAAAAGCCCCCTCATCTCCTCCTTAAAGCCCCGCCACACGTGTAGTAACCTGTAATGTCATCTATATACCGTGATGGACGGGCTCCAGACAGATGAGAGTCTAGTTCACCTGCAGTTGGCCTTTTTTCTTTCTTTTTTCTTTCTTTTTTCTTTCCCGGTTTCAACCTTTCAGCTTTTGACCCAACGAGAGCTGCTGCCTCAACACCTACACGAACGACTGCCACCTCATTCCCAGGTTACACGGCGTGTGACAGAGGGGCTAAAGCAGACACAAAGCTCTGACCCCACGCAGCATGTTGCACCAGCATGCATCTGTGTGTGTACGTGCATGCTGCATGGAGGAAAGGGAGTTAAGGTGTAGCATTTCATAGGTGAGTGAAGAAAAATAACCTGTTGCACGTCCGTGTGTGTGTGTGTGTGTGTGTGTGTGTGTGTGTGTGTGTGTGTGTGTGTTGCTGCAGCCAAATGACAAAGATGCTGTGGTCGATGCAGTTGCATTTATATCAAACAATCAAGCCACGCATGCTCTTTGCACAAGGCGGTGACTTCATGGCACGTGGTGCGGCAAGGCACCGCGAGCGGTGCGTTATACTTGCCTTCCACACCTCGCTATCAATCTTTCCGCCAAAATCACCCCACGCCTGTTTCTACACGCACAGAGCATTCAAACACACACATAGTAGTGGGTGGGGGGGAAAGAAGAAGGGCAAAGGTAGGAAGGGAGCGAGGGAAGAAAGACAGAAGAAGGACGTTAGCTCGCTGGCTCACTTCACAGTTGCAATGAGGAGCGACCCAGCGAGACATTTCTTGAAAACAAAAAGGAATCGCTGGCGATCAAAGATGCTCTGTGCTCATTTTGACCATACAGCCTCTGGAGGGTGGAGCGACACAGAGAGTAGAGCTACGGACATTTGGACAGGGAAATGAAAGGGATTCTGCCCCCGGCCTTTTGCTGCTTTTCATCCCGTCTCTCCCCATTTCCTGTATATCGCTCTGTCCTATCCAATAAAAAGGCCAAAAAGCCCCACCCACAAATTAAAAGAAATCACAATAAAATGTATAAAAATTATGATAATACAAATAATAATAATTCATATCTAGTTTGCAAGATAGAAAGCCACTAAAACATGTCCCTGTCCAAACACCTTCCACAGATAAACAGTGAAATATACACACACACACACACACACACACACACACATATATACAGATGCTGTGAGTATCTTCCCTATTTGTGCCTCACATTTACGCACAGAAAGAAAGACTCTCAGCACAACTCAACGGGGCGACAGCAGGGAACCAGTCGAGCGGTTAGATGAAGAAGAGCGTTATCCTACCTTGTCCTCGTCTTCGCGACACTCTGGATCAGGCATCCCCTGGAGAGATGTGGAGCGAGGCTGTGGGGGGGAGGAAGAATTTTAAGACATTTTTTAAAAGTCGATCTACCATTTTGGCTCTGTTGTCGCGTGACATGTGGTGGCGCGGGGTCGGGTACTCACAAAGTAGCAGCTGTTGACGAACCCGCAGGTGGCGAGGACGGGCTCGTGAGCGGAGAGAGGCTCCACCGAGCTGTCGGAGGTGGTGCTGCCCGAGCGAGTCGAGCCCCTGAAGAAGACCTCCGCCTGGCACGCATGCAGGGGGGGAGCGCATGCACACACACACACACACACACTGGATTTAGGAGGGCCGTGGTGTTTGACTGCATTCATTAATAAAGTGGCAACTGAGTGTACAATATCCACATGGTAGTAGCAGCGTGCCCTCATATTTATTTTCTGCTTTGTGGGGTTTCCAATTTATAAGAATGTCCAGATTAATCATGAGGATTTACATTTTCATCTAAATTGCATTGGAGCCACATTTTTCTATTTCACGGTTTCATGTCAGACCTCACATGGGTCAGCTTGGGGTTCTCCGTCCCTCACCTCGTGGTCAGGAGTGGGCGAGGGGCTGAGCGAGCCCAGGGAGTGCTCGCCCGGGGCCGCGTGCTCGCCTGGCACCTGGGGCTCGGTCTGCCCCGGGGCTGCCGGGCGGGCGGCGGGTCTCTCCCACTGGGTGGTGCCGGTGGGAATGTGCCAGTAGTAGACCCCGGCCATGTCCGTGATCTTCTTCCATCCTGGCGGCAGGTCCGGGTCGGTCTGGAATGACTGCTCACTCCAGATATCTGGCCAGGGGAAAAGGTCACAGGCCACTTTTCTTACAAAATGTGTGTGTACACGTACACAAACACACACACACACACACACACACACACACACACACACACACACACACACAAACACTAGTATGTGATGGTTAAAGTTACCCCCACTCCACATACACACACACACTCATACACTGAACAATATTGACAGCTGACTGGGATCACCAGCAGCTGCTGCAGCTGTCATTCCCAATCCGTGTCTGTCTTGTCCAACGCCGTTGTCTTTCACGTGAGACGGAACACCACGAAATGTGCACATGATTCCACCACGTCAGACCACCACGTCATTAGTGCCATTTCATTTACACGCCTGCAGTGTTCGTGACGCTTCTAATAATTCAGCCTCACCTGACTCCACCCCGATCACTTTTCTGTGCATTACATATCATTATCCCTTATTACCAGCGTTGGCGTTAACGTGTTGCAAACTCAACCATCCTGCATACCACTTCCACTAAGAGTTTATTGTCCCATATTCACTTGCTATATACATGTGTAATCTACAGTCATTAACGTTACACATAACTCCATGTACCACTGAATGAAGCTGACAGACATGAAATAATAATAACTGCAATCAAATACCTTCACAAAGTATTAGCTCTGGCCCAATAGGGCCACTGCACTCACTGTAATTTAAAATCTAAACCTCCCTTCTCTAACTCAACACATCAGCAGCATAAAGAGCAGACGGCCGTTACTGTAATTTATTTGACAGTGATGGAATGTGAGGGGAAATACAGCGTTTACCTTGAAACACACACACACACACACACACACACACACACACAGAACCAGCTGACCAGTCCCTCAGAGCATACATCACCTTTATGAGCTTCTACATCTATGTCACACACACATGCCATCAATAGTTCTGTCTGTCTGTGTGTGTGTGTGTGTGTGTGTGTGTGTGTGTGTGTGTGTGTGTGTGTGTGTGTGTGTGTGTGTGTCTGTGTGTGTGTGTGTGTCTGTGTGTGTGTGTGTCTGTGTGTGTGTGTGTGTCTGTGTGTGTGTGTGTGTGTGTGTGTGTGTGTCATAAAGAGTTCTCAAACTGCTGACCATGCAGATGAAAAGCCCGCAGGCCTGTAGCCACGGCAGCAGACCACATGTCACCATAGCGACTGGGGAGTCCAGACGCACACCGTTATTAAAGACTTCATTTGATTTAATGGAAACAGAAATGGCTCAAACAAAATAGGGAAATGCGCACATATGTTCAGGCTGTGAAGCAGAGCCTGCTGGGAGTTGCAGTCTTTTATGAGCAAAATAAATAGGTCAGAGCAACTACGACTGAGAGAAGCTGAGTCTGTGTGCTGAGTGAGAGGGTGATGGGCTGAATGTAGACTGAAGCATGTATGTACATGGAGGGAGGGGAGGGGGGTATGGTGCATCATGCCTCCAACTTAGCAGAGTCACATTCGAGGGGGGGGGAACATGCTACAGCTGAGCTACGTAGCAGTTAGCCCACGGTAGCCTCTGTTAGCATGCAGAGGGGGAGCTAAACACATACACGTTCTCTCTGTCCAAAGACACACACACACACACACACACACACACCACAGGCTCCTGTGACAGATATCCAGAGCACGACATCATTGCAGAGACACACTTTATCCCTGTGCTGGAAGAGACACAGATACCCATGCTGGTGTACACACACACACACACACACAGACACATACACACACACACACACACACACACACACACACACACACAAACACACCGCGTTCAAACTCTAAACCCCACGCTGTAGGTTACTCCCGACAGAGGCACCTACCCTCGTAATTGACAATCACAATGGCCAGCATGTAGTCTTTCCCCAGCATCATAGTGAGCTGCCGCTCTCACAGCAGAGTGCTGTAACCAAACAGAGCTAACTCCAGGCAGGGAGGGAGAGAGAGAGGGGGAGATACTGCAAGAGAGGGGGAGACAGAGAGGCATGGAGAGCATGAGGAGAGAAAGGAGTGAATGAAAAGGTGTGTGTGTGTGTGTGGGGGGGGGGGTATGGAGGAAGTGTATCCCCCTGCAGCTGAGCTGTGTTTGCTGTTGTTTCTCCTCTCCCTGCATTTGGAGCATCAACAGCTCAAAGCCCCCCCCCCCCCCTCCTGTGCTAACACACACGGGAAAGATCTTCCTCATCAAATGTCGACACTTTCTCCCTCTGTTTGACCTTCACTTAAGCCTCTTGGTTGTCCCTGGCAACTCAATAACGCATCATCTTTCAGAGGTATCATATCCACTAGAGGGCCGAGGATGAGGAGCAGTGGAGGACCTTAATAAACTGAGGGTGAAGAGATGTGACAGAGAGAGAGAAAAAAAGTAGCTCAACATCTGGCAAAAGAAAACTGCTGAATCTCACATGTTTCTGTACTGCACTCATGTTGTTCGTGTGTGTGTGTGTGTGTGTGTTTTGGCTCCTCAGTGTGAAAGCGACGTCGTACCGGCCCTCCAACCCGCAAACAATCCACAGAGGAATGTGACACACACCTGGGAAAACAACACGGCTTTGTCGATGTGAGAGAAGGAGGCAGGCGGGGGAGGGGGAGGACACACACACACACACACACACACACACACACACACACACACACACACAGCAGGGACGAGTGCGTGTTAGGTATCGACAGCATGAATGATGCCAGGACCGTTGACTCCTTGGCAAAACCCCCAAGAGGACAATACGTCTCGACTAAGCGACCGCAGCACCCGTCCTCCGGCCCGTCGATACCCGGGCATCGATCCACTCAGACACGGCGCTAAGCTGGGCTGTAGCCAGGCGAAATGGAAAACATAGGCCTGTTCATAAATAAATACAATCAAGAGATTTTTTTTTTATTGGAAAACAATATATAAAAAACATAGAATATTATAAATGATTTCCTTTATTTTCATAATGAGATGGGACTATCAGGATCTGTCCTTCAGTGGTTCTCGTCCTATATACATGACAGAACCTTTAACGTTGCTGTAAACAATGTACAGTCCGATGTAACCAATTTGTCCTGCCGAGTGGCACAAGGGTCCGTTTTGGGCCCTATTTTGTTTTTACTGTACATTTTGCCACTTGGTCAAATTATTGGTTGTTTCAAAGATGTATCATATCATTTCTATGCAGACGATGTCCAGTTGTATTGTTCCTTTAATGATGCTGAGTTTCATCGTTTGTCTCTGTTCCTAGAGTGTGTGTCCTCCATCAAAGACTGGCTTGCCAATAACTATCTGCAGATAAATTCAAACAAGACTGAAACACTGATCTTTGCTCCAGACCATAAGATCACGTTGATCAAACAGCACCTTGGCTCCCTGGGCCTCTCTGTCAAACCCAGCCTCAGAAACCTGGGGGTTATGTTTGACCAGGCCATGTCTTTGGAGACACACTCAAAACAGCTCGTCCGTAATTGCTTTTATCATCTTAGGAACATCTCTAAAATTCGCAAATTGTTGTCAAAGAATGACCTGGAAATGATAATTCACGCTTTCATATCAACAAGGCTTGACTACTGTAACTCTCTGTTTACCTGTCTCAATACGTCTGCTTTGAACAAACTGCAAATTGTTCAAAATTCTGCTGCTAGACTTTTAACAGGTGCCCCTCGAAGGTCTCATATAACTCCAGTCTTGTCGGCTCTCCATTGGCTCCCTGTAAAATTCAGGATTGACTTTAAGGTTTTAGTGCTGACTTTCAGGGCCTTAAACGGTCAGGCCCCACAGTATATCCGAGACCTTTTGAAGCCGTATCTCCCTAGCCGGACTCTTCGGTCCTCTGACCAAAATTTGCTTGCAGTCCCTAAGACTCGTTATAAGACCCGAGGGGATCGGTCTTTTCAGTCTGTTGCTCCCAGACTGTGGAACGCCCTGCCCCTGTCCATGCGTCTGGCTGGCTCTGTTGTCTCTTTTAAAAAGGACCTGAAAACTTGCTTATTTAGGAAAGCTTTTGGTTGATGGGTTCTCACTAGCGTCCCTTTCCTTTGATATATGTATGTATTTTATACTGTTTGTCCTACCTATTCTGTTGTACAGCACTTTGTGATTTTATCTGTGAAAAGCGCTTTATAAATAAATTTTACTTACTTACTTACTTACTTTATTATTGTCATCTATAAAGGTTATTTTCATAAAATCACACAATGCAAAGGAATAGGAAATCAATAAGGGTATCTTTCTTAATTATTTGCTTTGATGAAACGTTTTTTGGGGGGCAATGGTAGTTTTAATGATGTATGCTAAGGTGCTTAGAGCGAGTGTTAGGAAGTTCAATATCCTGAAAACATCTTTCAAACCACTGAATATATTCAAATATCTCCCCCAAACTACATTTTACAGGATTACATCTTAACACATCATGATAACGTTCTAATTACCTTCGCATGACACACCATTTTTGGGTGTTTGGAGTGTTTGGCTTGAACGCCTCGTAGTATAACTAGCTTACAGCTTAACAAGTTAGCTCCTTTCTCAGCAGAATAACGGCGATGAGCCGCTCACTGCGATTACTCTGAGCAGCACGACGGGAATGAATTACAATTTCATATTTCTACATGTGATGGAAATGCTGCTATATGGACCAAAGAACACCCGGAAAGTAGGTTCTGATGGATGAAACGCACAGATGCTCAGAGCCTCAGACCCCCGCCCAAAGAAAAGGGGCCAGTGAGTCATCGGAGAAGCAGCGGATGCTTCACAGCTCAGGGCGCTGCTGCTCCAGAGGAGATGGAAGTGTCTCATTTGTCTAGCAGCGTTTTAAGGGACGAATCAAACGGACCTGCTCCAGAGGTACGAGCTGGTTTAGGAGAGAAGTGGCCCGCAACCGGGGGATGTGACTCACTCCACAAAGTTCAAGTTAATAATTAGGGATGGGTATCGTTTGGGTTGATATTGGTGGTAAAAAGATACTTTTGAAACGATACCGGTGCTAAAACGGTGCCTGAACCGATACTTAAAGCACAAAATAAAAAAGCACAAAACGACGATTGACAACATTAAAGAAAGGCTTTATCAAATTGAACAATATATTAACTGTTTAAAGTATACTATGAATATAAATAAATAAAAAACACTTCAAACTACAGCCTGAAACTTTTTAACTTAAAACTATGAACAATATGTTAACAACAGTTTACTTAAATAAATACAAAACTTTCACACTGTACACAGCATCAAACTTTAGATGGGCTGATAGGGGCCGTGTGCAACAACTAGGAGAGCTTTAGAGAAGCAGACGGAGCTGCTTTTGAATTCGGCGAACACCAAATGAACCGAGGAACAAACGTGACTCCTAATAATCTCACTTTGTGTCTCGGCTTGGAGCGTTTCTGCTGCAGAGCTCCTGTCGCGTTCTCGTCCAGATTCCAGCGTTTAAAACAGCGTTTCCTCAACGAGGTTTGGTGGAGAAAACGGTGCGTTTCTCTCTCGGAGTTGGGCTCTTCTTCTTTACACGTAGCGGTAAAACCAGTTATTTGCACCGGTTTTCGGTACCCAACCTTAGTAATAATTGGACATAAAACACAAGTTTGCGTATTTGTGTTCTCAGAAAAGATAGGGATTCCTAATAGCTGTACAGCAACCACATGTTTTAAATAAAGCTGAACGAAATTGTCAATTAGAAGACAAAAAGGCACAAAGTCCTCTCGTTCCAGTGTCTCGTTTGTGAAGAATTACTGCTTCCTTTGTTTTATGTGACAGTAAACATATTTAGGTTCATACACTCAAAATAATTATGAAACTAGGGGACAATACATAAGATTATAGGGAGCTAAAGACCCGGTCTGTCTCTCTGTCTCTTTCTCTCAAGACAATGACAAAATATTTTGTAATAACTCATGACTATCCTGCAAATCTCGCACACACACACACACACACACACACACACACACACACACAGCATGAAACCAGACGCAGCAGATATAGCCTGCTAACCACCCACAAGGTTAGGAGGGCACTTCCTGTTCCAGCCAGAGGGATTCTGGGAGATTTACTGGAGGCCAAAGTGTTTGTTATTCTGTTCCAGCAGTGTCTGAGTTCTGTATATATATACACACACGCAAACACACACATACACGCACACACATGCCTGGTCCCCATATATGGAAACATGTCAGTAGAGAGGACTACATCGCAACACAGGAGTGTAGCCGACACACTCGCACACAGACCAAGCGTCGTGAAGCAGACCTTCTGCAGCGTGTTTCGGGGTCGATGCACGTACCTGTCTCCTCCGGGGAGTTGCTCTCCTGGGACAGAGTGGTCCAGCTCAACTCTTCGTCGCTGGGGTTCAGATTCTGTATGCGGATCAGCGCGCAGTCCGTCTTCGCTCCCGTCCGTCTGTCCTTCTTCGTCTCCGGGGAGGAGGAGGAGGAGCAGGAGGAGTCGCAGGAGGCCACGGAGAGCAGGGGCACGTCCTCCGGGCTGGCACGCTTTGGCGGCGAGGGCGGAGGGGGCACCGGCGGGTCCTTGCCGCCCGCCCTGAGGAACTTGAGGTTGGAGCGGATGTCAGAGATGAGCTCCAGGCCCTGGGAAATGTCGCACTTCTGCGTGGAGGGCTCGTTCGGCATCGACAGCAGAGGCTTCTCCTCCTCGCCCTCTTGCTCCTCCTCCTCCGCCTCTTCGTCTCCGTCCTCCTCGATCTTCATCCTTGACATCATCTCCTTCTCGGACAGGATGCTGATGTCGTCGCTCTCCTCTGCGTCGATGTTCAAGTCGAAGTCTGTCGTTGTGTTGCCGTTCAGTTGAAGCTCCACGGCCGCTTTGACGTCACAGTCCATGTCTGATTCACTCTTCTGCTCGGGCTCCGCGTCAGTGTTTGAGTGCAGCTCAACCTCCTCCTCCTCCTCCTCATCCTCCCGGTCGTTATTGGTGAGAGCGTGCCCGCCGTCCTCCTCGGCCGCGTTGACGTTGAGCCCATCCGCCGTGGCCTCGGCCTCTGGGTCCGTCGTGTTCTTGTTGTGATCCTGGCCGGCTTTGCGCAGCTGGTTCGCTCCGTTCTTGGCCAGCTTGGGGTTGTTGGCGGTCGGAGACCGCGATGGGGATGACGGTGAAGACGAAGACGCCGCAGCCATCGCAGCCGCCGCAGCCGCCGCAGCCGCCGCCTCCCCGAGGCCCATTGCGGCCTGGATGCTGGTGAGCGCGTACTTTTTGCGACACTTGGGGGGCGTGGCGCAGCCCTGCCGGACGACGTCGCCGCTCAGCAGCTGGTTGTGTGAGGAGCGAAGGCTGAGCGAGGTGGGGGGCGTGGCGGCCGGGCAGTTGCGGTTGGTCACGTCCACCGACATCATCGTGAGGCGGGGGTCACCTGAAAGAGGGGGAGGTGGGGAGGGGAGACCATGAGCACAACATGCTGTAATCAGATTTCAGTTGTTCCAATAAAAAAAAAAATAGCATATTCTTACAAGAGCAAACAACCCCAATACATTTTAAAACACAAATAGAATAATGTATTAAGTTAAACATATACATACTATACATAGTTTAATAACATACTAGTTTAACGTACTCTTTCTTTGTACGTGTAACATAATGTATGTGTAAATATTCTCTCCTGGCTCTCGACATGAGGAGAGTTAAAGAACGGATGTCTTTACAGTCATTGAAGGTGCATAGATAGGAGAAATTTACAGTGCATACATTTACAATACATTTCTAAACTCGACTGAAAAAAAAAGTAAAGAACAGCTACAGTAGTGGATAAACAATGATGCATCCTGGGCTGTTTTTCTTTTTGTTTGTTTTGCACATCACTGAAATGTACCTTCTGATCCTTGGCTGTAATCAGGCTCTCAGGTCTGCTGAACGCATGAAAACATCCTTCACTTGTTTTCTTTTAAGTCTGGTTTTATGTTGACTACAAATCCCATGGAAAGATCAAAACTACGAACAAGTATTGCTTGTAAAGCCGAAGCCTGATGCAGTGTATACTTTTCCTCCTCCCGGTTCTCTAAATACTGGTGCGCCAAATCCACAGCTGGAAATAGCACCCAACAAACACACTATTTATCTGGTTTGAGTAGTGTTTCGCTGAAGACTACAGTGCGCAGCTGTTGCAGGAGAACCACACGCGGGGGTCAAGGCAGGGAGAGGAGGGTGTATGGAGGGTTGGTTTTTGGCCTTCTGCGTGGGATTTGTTGACAATAAGAAAAGTACAGGCTACTGCCGGGCGTACGTCCTACATTCCTGGGAAATGTCAGCGTAAAGCGGCGATGGGGAACCGCTCAGCGTGAAAGACTGCGTGTGTGTGCGTGTCGTACCTGACAGGAAGTCAGTCGAGGACCGGCGCTGGTCACGGTTCAGGGTTCAGCGAACTCAGCGGCAGATCTGAACACCAGAGAAGAAGAAGAAGAAGAAGAAGAAGAAGAAGAAGAAGAAGAAGAAGAAGAAGAAGAAGAAGGAAAAATAACGATCAGAAGGAAAATGCGAAGCCCTTGGAGACCACATTCGGGTAGAAACCTGACAACAGTTGGTTTCTATAGAGACAACAAAACACTTGTGAGGCAGTGAAGGGACTCCAGTCACCGTGGAAATCATAAAAAAAGAATCACAGACAAAGAGGTAGAGGATGAGTGGGGGCAGTTTGCTGGTGAAGGGTTGTTCCTCATGGTATGACTGTACCACATGATCAGCCAGCGGCTGCACAGAGGACCGTGTTTTCCCGATCAATCCAAATCTCACGTGGATTTTTCCATATTTTTCTATACTGTTTTCAGTAAATAAAAATGTCTGATGCTACAGTGATGCTAAAGTGGTACCTAACAGGTGGAGTAGATGTGATATTACGCGTTAAGCAAGACAACAACAAGGCTAAACCTTAGATTTATACATGCTCTTTAGACTTTGAAGCACATACAGGACGTGTATTCACTGGGGTTAGCTTAGCTTAGCATCCTAGGAAAGCTTTTTTTATGTTTATGTAAAAAGATGCTCTAAAGTCTGAATGAACAAACAGCGGCGCTCGTAACTCATGAAAGCTGCTATACTTTCAGTCACAACAGGAAGAACGAGAATTTCTGAAAACTTGGAGGCTTTTTTTACAGGAAGAAAACACAAAACATAACTTCAAATAAGCCGTTTGCGCAGCGGAGGACTTACCGGAGACCTAAGGATTGTGGGAAACTACAGGATGTTGCGCGTCCATACTGCTAGCCAGCGGTTGTCTTTTTTTGCATCCAATCACGGGGGCTTCTATGAGGCAGCGTTGTCCTGAGGGATGAGACAAACATAACAGGATTAATGAGAGAGAGAGAGAGAGAGAGAGAGAGAGGGTTGGACAAAGAGGGAGCGAGAAAAAGGACTGCAGGACACCAGAGGGACAAATAAAGAAGCATCAATTATTCACAACCTCGATCAAACGTGTGTGTGTGTGTGTGTGTGTGTGTGTGTGTGTGTGTGTGTGTGTGTGTGTGTGTGTGTGAACATGAGGCTCATTTTGTATGGAGCTCATATTTCTTTCTTTGGTGCAACCCTTCGCTGACTGGAACATCGTAAACTTAATGCCACACGAGACCTGTAAACTCCACCTACATTTCAACAACCAACCAACACACACATGCAACTGCATAATGCAGTCAAGACTTGTGGACAGTGTCTCACCAACACACAACCGCTATGAGTGGTGGAGGGAGAGATAATAAGCAGAGTCGAACAGACCATAAAGATTCCACTTCTCCCCGGCTGAGTGGCTGAAAAAAAACAAAAACAGCTGGAATGATTTTGGAGAAACGTCATCGCAATCAAACTCCAAATGGAACGGCAGTGAATGTTATCGGCCCGGACACTGGAACGGATTTCAAATGCACTAATTCCTCTCATTTGTCTGCAGTGTGACATAATTCAGTGTTATGATTTATGAAGAAAAAGAGTTCTAGTCAGGGGACAGACGGCCGAGGGAAGCCTTTGAATCCCCATCTATCACGCTCCCTGCAGCGCTTCGTGAGCCGAAGGAGAGTTCAGTGATTTATAGTTTGTCTGTCACTTTCGATAAATAAGGCGGCAATAATGTGATTAGCCAAGCTATATATTTATGGCATTTTGCATGCTCGATCACAAAGTGGAATGAGGTTCTGTCGATCTGCCGCGTCTCGGGCAAATGCAGTCCAAGTATGGAGCTAAATCCAGGCCATATGTGTTGTTCATTCGAAAAAAAGATTTGAACCTGAAAAATCAAGTTTATTCGAAATAAAAATAAGTGTATGAAAAGTTTTTTGGGGTTGAATATAATTTTGAATCAGTTCTTCTTTTTTTTTGAATAAAATATATTTTTTCAGTTTTCAGTAACAGATTTTATATTTTCAACTTTCACTCTTTTTTTTTTACAGTTTCAACGCTTTTTTTTCGAGCTATTTTTTTTTTCAGGTTCAAATCTTTTTTTCAGGTTTCAGACTTCTGGCCCGGATCTGTCGTGGGGGCGTGGTTTCTACTGAAGGGGCGTGGTCTCATGAGGGACAGCAAAACAAAGAAGGCGGAGGACCGGCCTCAACCACGTTGTCTTCAGGTAACGTGGTAATTATGACTGACTTCCTTTATACAGCATATTCACGGGATTGACGGTAAACTAGTTGACGCCAGTGACACAGTTACGTTTAGCAAGCTGTTTAGACCGGACTTGGCATGAATAGCAATATAAGAGCAATAAACTATGCCAGGTTGTGCCGTTCAAAGACTACACTATAATATCTGACGTGTCGCACCACTGTGAACACATGCAGCGTAACTGCGATGTCGTCAGTTGTGAGATGAACTGGTTTTAATGAACTGGTTTATTATTTTAGCGTGAGGCAGATGAGCTGAGCCTCTCTGTGACATTGTTATAAAGACATAAACAGATCAGTTTGCTGTGAACGTCACTACCCGCTCGTGAGGCTGTGGTTGAGACGCTGAGGACAAGAGTGAAAGTAAAGGTTGGTGCTACGAGCCGAAGCCTAAAACACTCACGTCAATAAATCTTTACAAACGCTGTTGTCCGTCATATGTGTGTAATATATATATGTATTAATCTGATGTCAAGTTGATGACTGTCTATGTATTCATACACCTGTCAGAGAAATATACTGTAGCACCGCGTAGAGACGGTCAGCTGTGGAAACTGATCTGCACAGAATAACTTGTGATACAACACTGTGCCGTTTTATCTCGACATGCAACAAGTGATATCTTCGTCATGAAGATGGACTTTTCGTGATGATGCTGTGATGATGCTGTCAAAACCCCAAATGAATGCTGCAGCAAGCCGCTCCATCGTATTGTTTCAAAAGATCTGCAGGTCCTTATAGCAACACAATGAGTTAAGTCATGTTTAATCTGGATGAATGTGCTGCACAGGTAGAATGTCGTTATGATGATGGAGATGCATGACCGTAGTCTTTAATATAACATATTAGCGATGTGAAACGGCACACATTGTAGGATCACAAGTTATTCTTTGCATATCACAGTTTCCACAGCTGACCGTCTCTACGCGGTGTTTCAGTGTTGTAGTGGCACTGATGGAGAGGTGATTGGGTCCGCCAGACGGTTGATAAGGGTGCACCTGCTGGGCTCTTTCCCGTGTCTCCGTCGGTGCCACTAGGGTTGCCGAGACTTCGTTCCGTATCTCTGTCGGTACACGCGGCGGTACCGAGGCTCATTACGCAGGAGGCGTCATACGAGCGGGCGTTAGGGGTCTGGGGGGCTCCGGCTGCTGGCAGAGCTTCCTGAGAGGTGCACCCAAGGATAGCTGGGGGGAAATCCACGCTGGGTGGCTGGACAGCCAGTGGGTTAGGGAGTTTCTTTTGGTCTTTTCCTTGTTGGCAGTGACTGGTTCTTAATTATGTGTTCATTATATTTCCTTTTCAGTTAGTGGACCGCTGCCTTGGTCTCTTGTCTATTTTCTGGGTTTTCTTTTATTCATGTATTGCTCATCACGGCCCAGGAGCTGGGAGTCCTGCCCGTCAGACCAGCTGTCACTGTGGACCCATCGCTGCTCCCCAATAAAGGAGACAGTTGCACAAGAACTCTGGCTCTGGCGTGTGTTTACCTTTACGTCTCTACGCGGTGCTACAGTATATTTCTCTGACAGGTGTATGAATACATAGACAGTCATCAACTTGACATCAGATTAATACATATATATATATTACACACATATGACGAACAACAGCGTTTGTAAAGATTTATTGACGTGAGTGTTTTAGGCTTCGGCTCGTAGCACCAACCTTTACTTTCACTCTTGTCCTCAGCGTCTCAACCACAGCCTCACGAGCGGGTAGTGACGTTCACAGCAAACTGATCTGTTTATGTCTTTATAACAATGTGACAGAGAGGCTCAGCTCATCTGCCTCACGCTAAAATAATAAACCAGTTCATTAAAACCAGTTCATCTCACAACTGACGACATCGCAGTTACGCTGCATGTGTTCACAGTGGTGCGACACGTCAGATATTATAGTGTAGTCTTTGAACGGCACAACCTGGCATAGTTTATTGCTCTTATATTGCTATTCATGCCAAGTCCGGTCTAAACAGCTTGCTAAACGTAACTGTGTCACTGGCGTCAACTAGTTTACCGTCAATCCCGTGAATATGCTGTATAAAGGAAGTCAGTCATAATTACCACGTTACCTGAAGACAACGTGGTTGAGGCCGGTCCTCCGCCTTCTTTGTTATGCTGTCCCTCATGAGACCACGCCCCTTCAGTAGAAACCACGCCCCCACGACAGATCCGGGCCTGAAGTCTGAAACCTGAAAAAAAGATTTGAACCTGAAAAAAAAATAGCTCGAAAAAAAAAGAGTTGAAACTGTAAAAAAAAGAGTTGAAACTGTAAAAAAAAAGAGTTGAAACTGTAAAAAAAGAGTTGAAACTGTAAAAAAAGAGTTGAAACTGTAAAAAAAAAGAGTGAAAGTTGAAAATATAAAATCTGTTACTGAAAACTGAAAAAATATATTTTATTCAAAAAAAAAGAAGAACTGATTCAAAATTATATTCAACCCCAAAAAACTTTTCATACACTTATTTTTATTTCGAATAAACTTGATTTTTCAGGTTCAAATCTTTTTTTCGAATGAACAACACATATGGCCTGGATTTAGCTCCATATCCAAGCTGTTGTTTTCTGCTGGGCCTTGTTCTCAAGATGGACGTTTAGGGACAAACAACACGCAGGTGTTTATTCCCACTACCAAAGGTTCACTGATGGAGAGAACAAATAACACTTCATCTCCTGGCCTACTTTGACCTTTTGAACTGGTTTATGTAACTATTCAAACTACTATGAATAGTGCATACTTCTATGAGTGTTGAACCATTTTTACATTGCAATTAGGGTTAAGTGTCTTGCTCAAGGACACGGACTGGCTGAGCTGGGGTTTGAACCACCGATCCTCTGATTGAAAGTCAGACCTGCTAACCACTGAGCCACAGTCGCCCCACTTGAGTGTGTTGATAAGCAGGGTACAAAACCACCGGTGGTTTTGTTGCCAAACCATAACTTTAGTTTTATTGTCTAACTAAAAGAAATGGACAATGTGTCCCTTGTACACAAACACAACAGACTGCATTTCTTGACTAACTGCCACAAGACTGTTTGTACAGAAACACGCCATAAAGGCATCACTTCATGGATGTGATGAACTTTGCTCTCCCTTTGACATCTTTTCCCTGACTTGACAACCCCATTTTGCTGTGTATTTATTAAACAGTAGGATTTTAAAAGTTCCACAGACTGTGGTGAAAAGGTAAAGCGTTAGTGTGTACCGTCATGGGTTTCCTCTAGTGGTTAAACCATCGACCACTAGACAGATGTCATGTCAGACCTGTTTCGGCCCTTTGGAGTCACCGTTTAAATAATGAAAGCGCAGACGTATAAAAAAACAGGAACGATGCATGAAGCAATTGAGAAAAATGATCAAATAAAAACGTTGCATCGTGGGATTAAAAAGGTCAGGGCGTGCAGCTCGAATCCTGCCGCGACAGGTCTGCATACCTGGGATCAGCGAGACGGCATTCGTACGAAGGGGTGTCTGTGTACACTGACAACTTAGGAATCATTTCCCACGACATGTTGCTGCTGACTCGGCCTCCCCGAGCACAGGAGTCACGGCAGGGGACTCTGTGGTTAAGGAGTCGCATTAAGTGAACACGTTATGGAATTACAGGGCTTTTTTATACACAGCCACACCCCCACACACCCCTCCATTGATCCTGTATATAGATCAAGTATAAAGACAATAGAAGGGTGTTGACCTCAGTTTATCAAAGCATGTGTTTCTGATGCAGAAAAGTGAGGCTAAAATATGTATCTGTAATATCTACATACCACCTGTTGGCTGTTCTATATTATGATTGAGAATGCACCTAAATTACCCACGATGCAACTCAACCACCGACAGTTTGCCTCGAGCAGGGATGTGGTCCAGATTTTGGTCATTTTAAAACTTGCAGTCTTTATAGCTACAGTTGGTGGCTAATGAAACGACTGTGGCTCAGTGGAGGAGCGGGTCGTCCTTCAATCAGAGGATCGGAGATTTGATCCCCGGCTCCGCTAGTCAGGTGGCACCTTGCATGGTAGCTCCTCCCATCAGTGCATGAATGAATGGGTGAATGATGACAAGTGGTGTTAACTTTATACAAGTACGGGTCCATTTACTAATATTAAAAATAACTTTGTTATATCAGAATGTCACTATATCTGTGCTCGTGCCAAAGAGTGACTTAGTCATGTCGGGCACGTTAGAGTTTATATTTTGCAACCAAATAATCTTTTCCCGGGATATAAAACCTTTGTTTCTTTGTAATGCATGTAATGACCTCTTTCTTAGCAGGGCTTGTACAAAGACAATAAAGCAGACCATGAATATGAGATATGAGTTTCCTCCTCTTCATTGTGGAGGTTGCTTTATGGCTTTTTGCCGGTTACATTATTCTTATTTATATTCTTACAGTTCATGTTGCTGGTACAGCCTCTGGAGTTTTAGACAGTAATGCAGCGGGGCATTGAGCATCACCCCCTCTGTGCACTCGGAGCCTGTGCGCCATCGGCAGAGGCTTTCAAGTGTGACCAAAGCTTAGCGCTCCCATCGGTATTCACAGGCTTACAGTCGGTCTTCGGCTCGACTGTGTTCAACATGGCCGCCTGGTCACATTAGCAACACAGCGACTGAACCTTGATCCATATTTGATAACCCAGCTTCCACTGGAGACTTTTGTCATGTGAACATAGAGCTTTAACGATAGAAACGCTGTCCAAACGATAACTACAGACCGCTCTGAACTTGCATAACAACTGTTTTTCTTTTTTCCTCATGCAGACGTGCAACGTAAAGCTTTTGACACTCGGGTGGAGCTCCAGCTTGGCAGTGAGTCGGCACTGAAGCGGTGACTTCCAGTACCGACTGCATCTGGACACGGTCTCTAATCGGACGGGGCCACAGTGATCGCGGCGCCTGTTCGGGGCTCCCTGCAGACGCAGGGTGAGGGTAATACGATCTAGGATGTGTCCCTGCATGACGGTTTGACCTTTGACTCCTGACCCTCTGGCTGACCCACCGAGTGTGTGCCGTTGCATGTGTGTGTTGTCACTGTGTGCGATAATGTTAGGTGTGTGTGTGTGTGTGTGTGGGGGGGGGGAGGGGGGGGGGGGGGTTGGCTCCACCAAAAGAACGAAGGGAGCAGCTGCGAACACTCCACCTCTCCAAGAGGCGGATTGCTTTTGTAAAAAGAAATTCAGTGGCCTCCGGCCAGCAGTCGGACAGGCCTCTCATCCTTCCTTCCCCACCCTTTCCCCTCTCAAGGCTCCTCGCCAGTCCAGTTCCTCTGCTAAGCCCACTTGACTTTTACCTCTTTCCTTTATCCCTTTTTTCTTTGCCTGTTTCCTCTCCTCTTCCTCTCACTCCTTCCCCCCCCCCACAGACACACCTCCCCTCTTCCCTTTGTCTTTGAGAATTGCTGTCTTTTCTTATTAAAAGTGAAGAAGGTCTGTAAACTCTCATAAAAACACCCGTTTCTCTCTACAAACCCCTGATTTACAGCCCCCCCCACCCCTCCTTCCGCCTGCTCCCATCTCCCCCTCTGCCTGTGAGGAAACCCATCTGTTGCCAAATAAAAAAAAGACACAGTTAAGAGGTTGGAGCTGTCGGGGAAAAAAAGAAAAATATACGGTTTGGCGTCAACGAGGCACGGCATGCAGAATAGAAAACGCAGCTGGGTGTCGGTTTTTTTCAAACTTTTTTTGGGATCAGGATGTGAACGTGTTAAACCGGCTTGTGAAATAGTGGGCAACCCTCCCAGATCTTCACTAGATTTGTTTTCATTGGCTGCAGACGGAGTGGGCCGGATCCTCACGGAGCTGCAAACTGCTTCCACACACCGTGCTGAGAGGTTAGCGACATGCCGCTGGTTAGCGACGCCGCTAACCAGCGGCATGGCGCTGGATCGCTCTTCACATTCCAACCACTAGTGTGGCCACATGCTATTACTATTATTATCTGCTTTTCTTTTAACGGGGGTTAGCGGAACTTTGACTCAAATAAAATAAAGGCAGATCGCCTATGGCTATACAGCCTATTATATAATCCATATCATACTGATACAGGTGGAGCATATTGAACTACCTGTATGAATCACAATAGATTTTAACGCCCTTTTTCTTGTATATAACCCTTATACAGGCCGGTCCTACTTTAGGACCGGCCTGCTGACTCCATGTTGTTTTATGTGCCTAATTGTTCACTCGGATCCCCGACTGCAGGTCCTTTTTATGATCACAGGCACGGTCATGAGAAAAGTGGTGATGCTGCATTTTCTAATTAGAACTCCATTCATTTCCGAGGTTCTTACATAGAGTACGTTTACATTGGGGTTGTTCTTAGTCTCCTCATGTGAAGAGCTACATATTTTGCAGCTACTGGCAAATAATACAAAATTAAAAAAACATCAATCAGCCCAACACAGAGCTAACAGATGGTCCATTCTGGTGCACTACAGAGCGAAGGATAGGATGTGTGTGTGTGTGTGTGTGTGTGTGTGTGTGTGTGTGTGTGTGTGTGTGTGTGTGTGTGTGTGTGTGTGTGTGTGTGTGTGACCACAAAACAAGGAAGAAGCAGGAGGAAAACAATAGCCATCTATAGAATCTGGTTTCCAGAATAACAGTGGAATGGGAGGCCCATAGTGTGTGTGTGTGTGTGTGTGTGTGTGTGTGTGTGTGTGTGTGTGTGTGTGTGTGTGTGTGTGTGCGTGTGTGTGCGTGTGTATCCTTTTATTGTTGATAGCGGGAAACAACTGAGACAAAGTGACAAACTCTGAGACTGCAGACTAAACAGTCTAGTATACAGACAAACAAACCAACAAACACACAAACAAACAAACAAGCACACACACACACACACACGCACAGAGCTCTGTGGTCTGAGCGTGCTCCCGTGGCCGTACGCCGTCGTCACGGTCGTACGGTGTGAAGGACAGACAGAAATAGCTCCACTGTGATTCCACTTGGTTCTCGCTGCCGTTGCAAGTTGAAAACGCCTCGATGTTCTGAGAGCTACACACACAGCATGAAGGTACCACTTCTCCTCCGCCGTGGTTTCCACGGGCGGGAGAGCGAGAGACAGAAGGACCACAAAAGAAAAGGAGAGCGCTGAGGAATTTCCAGGGTGTGCCAAAAGAATCTCAGGCATGTCTCTGGGTGGGGGGGTCAGGGCAAAAACCTCTAATTGGTCAACAGAGATTACAGACAAAACACACACACACACACACACACACACGCACACACACACACACACACACACACACACACACACAGCTCGGGAATTAAGGTGAGTGATGGCCATTTGTGAGGAGGCATGTGTGGACACATCCACTGACCACGGCAGGGAAACACAATCAAGGTGAGAGTGAGCGGCCTGCACATAGTTACAGCGTGTAAATTGAAATGAATACCACCCGGGGGGGGCAATGCAGGGTTTTAAAACAGACTCTCACCCCACACACACACACACACACACACACACGCACACACACACACACACACGCACACACACACACACACACACACACACAGACTTTGGAATCCTGTGACGTGGGGGAAAAAAGAAAGAAAAAGAAACGTTTCAGAAACAAGCCTAGGGACGAATTTCCTGGATTTGCCGAATTTCCCCCCACTACTTGTTCCCAGAGCCTCTTTTCCTGTGGGTGAGGGGAGGTCGATGGAGCGCCGTGATTGCAGGAGCAGGAGGGACTTCCCAGTTTCAGTCCCTTCGCGGGACACTCGTGAGCCGGGCGTGCGGTCAGCACGATGGCGCGACGTGTCTTTTCCTGGACGCGATGATGTTGAGGCTGGTAGAGGCAGGGAGCAACAAGAAGAGCCACGTCCGTTTTTATAATAAGCTCAGAGTTCTGACGCGTCGTGCACGACGTTGTCATTCATTATTATTAATATAGTTCTCTCAAGACCACGAGCTGAACACCATCTCAAAAATAATGCCTCAGAATATCTTGCGCTCCTCTCAGAGATGTTCCAAATATGTCTAAGCCCCGTCCTCACCCTCAACAGGGGAAACAGAAGGGTGCCTTCTTTTGAATGCAAACCGCTAGCTGCATACTAATACACAACAACAAAAACAAGTTCATTTTAGCAGCCGTTTGCGTGATGATAATATCCAGTGGCTTGTGGGCAGCGTGGAGTTTCATTACAATTTAGGAAGATTCATGGATAATAAATGATTGCAGATAGTAAGCTTTGAGAATGAATACCAGAACATAATTTGTCGGCCCCCCATTGGCCGTGCCTGTGTGTCAGTATGTCGGCTGCCTGTGGGCCCTGCTTCTTCTCATCCCTGTTAATACTGAGGTCTCCTCTCCGGCTGTGAGAAATGTTTATTATTTGCGCCGCTTTAGGCCAGATTTGTGATTGCTAATGAAAGAGTTCACAGCCTCTGATCATCACAGATGTTAAAAATACCAGATTTACACACAGTGGGAGAGATAAAAAAGAGCACGTCCCGGTCATAGATTACGTTGTGAATCCTAGCGTGTCCCGCTGACAGCGCCGTTAGCCTGAGAGCTCCGTCACGCCGCACATCCGAGGAGGTTTTTACGAGGAAGCTCGGCCGACTTGCCTGACGCTCCTCCCTCAGCCTCCTCTTTTTCCATTAAAGTGACAACGAGTCCTGCACCTCCACGAGAGCAGCACAGCCATGGCTAGAAGCAACGAGAACCCAAAGGCCTTTTCTGACAGAAAAAGAGAAAAAACTAAAGTTGAATTACTTTGATAATTTATTTTACATCTAATTTAAATACCCAACAACTTGCTTTTTCTGACATGATGTGGAAAACATTTATTTTAATAAAAAATCTGATGATAATGGGGGTTTTTATACAGCTTGTGGCTGTGCTAAACGTACTTGTATACTTTTAACAACTGATTTAGAAAACCGTGGGGCGGGTTTTGGGGTTCGGAGGGTTAAACTGGGGAGCGGCCCACTCACCATCTTTTTAAAATATCAAAATATGTAACGTGTGTGTAACAACAACAAACACGTACATGCAGGGAGTGCATTAACAAGACAACAACCAAGAGGTTTTTTTATAATCTCACAGTACCGCTAATTGGCTACAGCTGAGCGAATTTCTTGGACCCATTTGTTGTTTTAATGGTTTCAACAAAACGTTTCTCTTACGTCTCAGTAATGCATTGGCTATGGTGGAAGTTGGAATTAAAGCTGCTCTTTCAAACTGCAAACACATGCACGCACACACACACACACACACACACACACACAAACCCGTTTCAATGCACACAAATACCTCTCCCCTTGTTATCCGTATTTTTGGACTCGCTGCAAGCTCCCGTCGTTTCTTTCATCAGCAAAGATAGCGCTCTCTCTCTCTCTCTCTCTCTCATCACCATTCAGAGCGATTCCTATTTGACTGCCAGCGTTACAGCTCTCTTGTCTCCTTCAGTAGTTATGTTTTGTTTTTTTTTAAACCCTACTCCCTTTCTCAGTGAAAACCAAACAGTAAAAGAGCCTCCGTCGGATCCGATGCGAGGACAGCAGTGAAGAGACTGTGGGTCCTAAATATAGCCGAGATGTGACAGGACATCCGAGAGGACGGGAGACGTCTAGACACAAGACACACAGCTCAAACTCAGATTGTGCATGTGTGTGTTGCGCACGTTTGTGTATGTGTGTGTGTGTGTGTGTGTGTGTTTCGGGGAGTTCAACGTGGCCTCGTTATCTCGCATTTCATGAGAAATGCCTGTGGCGAGCCGCTCCACAATAACGCCACGAGATTGCACTAATATCAGGGCCTTGGCCCGACCTGATTGGCTGGAAGCTAGACAGTAAGAAGGAGAGACACTCCGAGAATGAGAGGGGGAGAAAAGATGTGAAGAAGGAAAACATATCAGAGTGAGAGTGACTCGTCAGAAAAGGAATGTCCCACCGCTGCCAAAGGAACCACAGACAGCACTGCAATGATCGCTCCCTCGCCAATACTTTAAATCACCCCCTCCCTCGCTCTCGTCCTCTCGTCTCTTTCTCCCTTACCACCAGTGGAAACCATCGTTGTCGTCCCAACACATCACAGCGCATTCTTGTGATAGGGGCATCAATATTGGACGGGCATGACACAGCATTTACTGCACCGTGTCCCGTAATCTCAAATCCTTTCTACAAAACTATTTTTTTTAAAAAGAAATTGTATTGGTAATTCTGTTGTGGCAGGCGTATGAATCACTTCCTCGCCACAGATGTTGATTTATTGTCGCTCCCACCACAGGATGCGAGGTTGTATGCCAGGAGGAGCGCGTCCGGTCAGGAACCCAGATCTTCATGACGACTGAGATCGTGATTCAACATTCCTGTCGCACGTCATCGACTTTCAAACAATTCTGAGCTACTAAGGTTAATTGTTACGACAGAAGGAGGAATCTGTAAGAAAAGAGAAAGGAAAAAAGAAAAGAAGTAGCTAGAAGCGAGGCTTGCTGCAGCGTTTTATAGAGGAGGACCAAGATGGCGACGGCCAAAATGCTGAACACGAGGCTTCAAAAAGGCCAAACCAATGGGTGACGTCAGGCCGACTACGCCCACTTCTTCTATACGGGTGTCCGGTGAACGCAGCAAGGACGGCACATAAGACCAGACTACCAAGTCCATCCTAGTTTTGAGACCTTGAGGCCTTTTTCTTTCTTCAGCCTCTTCTATTACATCAGGGCTTTCACGGTGTGTGACGACGAGTATGAATGTCAGCGGGGGTGGGGGGGGGTGGGGGGGGGGGGGGAGAGCGAGAGAAGCAGAAAACCCTTCTGCAGTTGAACTGGAGCGTACAGTACGTGAGAAAGTGCAGCCAAGTGGAAAAGACAACATCTGGAGCAGAAACATATAAACAAAAGAGCGGGAGAGAGTTTGTATATGGCTCCATTTCGGAGTGGAAAACTCCGTCTGCCCTCGCCGGCTTCCGCAGGTCATCTGAATAACACACATACAGACCTGACAGCGAAGAAGACGCCCCAAGAGCCGACGCGGCACGCGGAGGAAGAACGTACAAACTGAGCAACAACAAGGCGATGCGGATAGAGCCGGAAAAAACGTAAAAGAAACAGCAAGGGACAGACGGGGGGCAGACGGGGGGCCTGTCACTCAGCTTCACACTACAGGATGAACCGGGCCTCTATGCTCCTTCTCTGTTCAAACACACCTCACGGCTGTCTGCTCCCTGCAACAACAATGCATGCACACGCACACACACACACACACACACACACACACACACACACACACACACACACTGCAGCCTGCCGGACAGTGGGCACAATACGCATATTGAGAGGCATCGATGGGGGGCTGAAAGTGAAGAGGGGAGAGAGATGGCGAGAGAGAGAGCAAGAGAGAGAGAGAGAGAGAGAGAGATGGAGAGAGAGAGAGAGAGATTGGCAACAACACACACATAAACACACGCAAACAAGCCGCAGTCTGGTTCTCTCGGCCAGCTCGACAGCCTGGGACGAATCCACTCTCTGCTGTCCCTGAATGCATCAATCATCTGTCCAATCTGGTCGGACAACTCAACGCGCAAATATGCACATGGCCGCACACACACACACACACACTCACACACACACAAACTAGTTTGGTCAAAGGCGGAGTGGTGGTATTGTTTCACAGGGGAAGCAGGGTGCTGATAACGGATCTCCGCGCTTTGTATCTGATCGCTCTCACACACACACACACACACACACACAAGCCTGTACGGACACGCACGGTTTCCCCGTCCTCTCTCATCAGCTGTTGTGCATGACCTCGACCACACACAGAGTTGGTGCTGCAAGGCAAGAAAGTCCCCAACACCCCACACACACATTTATAGCCATGCCAACATAATTACGTCCAATCTGCAGAACACCTTTGGGGCTAGCCGACATATCGTTGGGTATTTTTGGGTGACTGACGAGCTCCCGGCTCCACGGGGTGATGGCTTCCATTACTGTGATGCTATTTCTGTCCAACGTTCATACGCACCGTGTACATGCGTGGCTCTGTTCTGTGATAAGAGGCTACCTCAGCAGAAGAGGTGGGGGCATCTTGAAAGCAAGGCACTTTTTAGAACACCAAAGCTAAACAAACACGCCAGAACCGCAGGCCCTTGGCACCACAACTCGGCCCATAAATTTCCAAGTCACTTTTTCCATGCTCTGCAACTGGTATATTGAAAATGCCACAGAGCGAGGGAGAGTAAATAACGAGGGAAAGAGTATTGATGTATTAAAAATATGTAATAAAAGAGCAGAAAGGAGGGGAGAGGAGGACAGAATATAAACCTTAACTCAGGAGCCCTGAGCAATTAGCAATGACATCATGTTTCAACACACACACACACACACGCACGCGCACGCAAACACGCGCACACACACACGCACACAGCAGAGCGAGGCCAGGCCAGGCCAGGCCTGGATGAAGAGCAAGCCAACGGGGCGAGGAGGCTGGATGGAGAGGGAGGGGGGAGGGAAGATGACAGTGCACCATTTCAACTCCGGTGGTGCGTTCAGTGACACATTCACTCTTTGCGGTCCACGCTAATACTTTTAGCAAACCAGAGTAAACCCTGTAAAGCCACCACAACCGCGGCCTGGCAAACAGCGCGTGCTGTTTGTTTACAGTCTCCGCGTGCAGCACCAAATAGGTTTGCATTCATGATGCAAAATCATGAGGTCTCACCTGGAGGGAAGGGCGTGGAGATGGCGAGGAGAGAGAAACCCCAGTGGTGCACTCGGGAAAGAAACAGCAGACGGTTCCCTTGCTAATTCTTGTTATTGTCAACAACTTTGTGCGTTTCCGCGTAGGGAGAAGGAAACACACGCAGTGCTAACGGTTCCACGCGGCCTTGCACCTACACAACAGTTATTGTGGAAGTTTACACCTGAGAATAAAAAAGAAGAAACGTAAAGTTATCCACACCATTCTCTGGACACGACATAAACACGCCATTAAGTGGCTCCGTGAGTTTTTCTTCTTTTTAAACAATCAAGGCGTGTTGTCTCGAGGGAAACTAGCAAAGCAGGGCTGGAAACCAAGCCGCGTCCAGCCAGCAGCACCATGCACCGACACCAGCCAAGTCGTGCCCCGGTGGGGGTGGGGAGCTGTGTGTAGCCCCCAGACTATTCCACGTAAATCAAGAGAATACCCTCCTTCATGCTGCTTTGTGTCACAATGAACCTCTTCATTACTGAAAGTGTTGCTCAACACAGAGACCCGCACGGGACAAGACACAGGACACAGCCGCGGAGCATCTCTGGAGCCTGACAGGTCGGGACCGACCGTCCTGTCAGGCTGAAACGGTTAGTCGACTCTCACCAAGTCGACATTATTGACTAGCCAAACATGTTCTTCCCCTAACTTCTCACATGTTAAGGGATTTTATGAGTTTCACTATTTAATAGAACTGAGATTGGAGTATCTTTTTCGGTTTTGGTCCGATGGCCAGTGAACACAACCCATTTCACCAGGACGTTATGACAGGCAGAGTGCATGAAGGTGATTATGACGCTTTCTGTACTTCTGGTGAAGCAGGTTAGTTAGTTTATGACTCACTATTACTGACCTGCAGATAGCCCCCCAACACACACACACACACACGTTAAACCCCCAACACAGCAGTCGACTCGTCGTTAGCTAACCTCGCCGTGGTCAACGGCTGCCCGCTCGCGGCCGTCCTCGCGGAACAGCCGTCGCATTCCACGACACTACGTGGGAGCTCGGTCGCACGACAGCCACAACAAAATGTGGGGGACACCTCGCCCCCGAACATTAACTCAAAATGAAAAGGAACACACACGCTGGGTCCCGGTAATGCCCCCATCCGCCGCCGCCTCCCGGTCTCCTCTCCCCCACCATCCCGACTTCGCTCGCCACACCGCGGGGCCCTTCGGACGCCAGAGCAATGCGTCTCGTCGCAGGAAAACGGGAAAGTTCAACTCACGTTTCCACTCAATTTCAAGGAGGGGGTCGACTGCGACGGCTCCCCGTATTCAAGCTGAGATTATCGGCATACCACATCGCTCACCTCGCTCCACAGTGCGTTCGCGTCCTCCTCGCTGCGCGCCTGTCTCTTTTTTCTTCTCTCTCTCTCTCTCTCTCTCCTCCCCTCCGTTTTCTCTCGGCTTGTTCTTTTTCTCCTCCCTCCCAGATGCCGCTGTTCTCCGACAGGGGGAAGCAGGGGACGCTGCTCCGGAAGCAAACGCTCCTCTGTGATTTTTTTCCCCTTCTTTTTTAAACTCCCTTATGTACTTCATCCTCTAGTGGTAATATAAATACATCATTTTATATAAGTAATCAAAGAGATTGGAGGACATTTGCAAACTTATAATATATGTATGTGCTTTGGGAAATTCTAAACATTCTATGTGATTATTAAATAATGAAATACAGATATAGAAAACGTTATTATTCCCAATGCAGACCAGATAGACATAGGAGCGAGTGTGTATAATACATGTTCAAAATCAATAGAGCGGTTTCCTGGTATTCCATATTAAAGCAACCCAGTAGATATAGCTGTATTTTGAAATACAGCCTGACAGATAAAGTTGTGTGTATGCATGCATAATAACTGCAATCAAGCGAAATGTGACAATAACGCTGATATTATATGAACAGATGACAATAAATATGACATCAATACGTTATATATAGATGTGTCGGTCGATGTATAAATAAACACAAGATGACAGCATACATAAATCTCACAGTAGCAGTAGAACACTGCAGTGGCATTGTCAAGACAAGTCATAAGACAAAATGGAGAGACAGAATGTTGCTGTTGTAGTTTCATTTTGAACAAAATAACCAAATAATTAGAAAAGTCAGCAACAATCAATATGATCGGACGGTATGGAAATGTCTTCCGAAACATCAAAAGTCTCACACTAATAAAAAAAATGAAAACATCACACTCTCAATGTGTTAACTGACAAGTATCAGCCTCCAGATGAACACTGTAATCAGTTCGTAACAACTGTTATGACCCAGTTGTGTACCTAAAATTGACTCGTTGCCTTTGTGTATTAGTAATACGTCTGTGGATAAAGAAGCAACATTCATATCCAATTCCCAAGATGAAATGAGCACATCTGCTGTTTTGCGGGGAAGTTCAGTTTCCAGGATGCGCCGTGTAGCTCAGCAATCATTAAATAAAGGAATTTAAGCTTAACACTTGGGGCCTAGCTTAACCCTTGGTAGTATTCAAGTCTCAAAGGGCTCGACTGGATGCACTGTGTGTACTTCATAGTGAATATCTTTCCTGGAAAAAAAGAAAGTGCATTTGTCCTGCCCTCTCCTCGCCAAAAACAAGAGGTACATCACATCTCGCCGGGCCACAACACTTTAAAGGAGGCATTTTTTATTAAGTCCCTTTCTGGAAGTGCTTATGAGAGAGGGGAATTGGTGAGGCCTTTGAGCTACTTTCAAGTCCCTGCGAGATGATTTTCTGAGCACACACAAAAAGGAATGGGAAGCAATTGGTGCCTGGGAGAGAGGAGGAGGGAGAGGGATTAAACTAATTGTTCCCCACTCTGCTTTTGACAAAATAATTGTCAACACTGTATGGGTTACATGATTTGTAAGTAACCGCCTAGAAGTGCAAAAGCCACTAAGTATAATGACCCGTTTAGAAACGTTTTGAAATCTGAAAAGGACATAGTCCAGTTTGGACGGAGGGCGAAGAGGTCTAGAGCGGTGTATGTGCAAGGTGGGACATTGACACAGGCTGCCAGCACGTGCATAACAAAAGAAAACACATTACAAATTACTTTTTTTCTAAACGTTGAATCACGAAAGGAAATAAGGATATATGTCTTCCTTTTGATAAATCCTAGTGAAAACTAACGACCACACATCTATTAGCCGTACTTGCTAATATAGATTTACATTGAAGTCTCTTGGGGCCTATAAGATTCATGAAAACTGGCGTTAAAATAGCCAGGTTTTATTTCTGACTCATACTATAAAGGGCAGTACAGTCTAATAAAAGAGTGACACCTGGTGGGTAGACCTCAGTACTGCATTGTATGTTTTGGTCAGACTGTGTACATTCACACTATTGGCCACATAAATGGGTTCCATTTTGTGTCCTTGTTGGAGAGCAATAACCAAACGCACTATTGGCTAAACACGATTGTAGGCCTCCACGTGCAACTTCAACTTCATATACTAATGCGAAATGCTGTTTCTTTCTCTCTCTCTCTCTCTCTCCCCCTCTCTCTCTCTCTCTCTCTCTCTCTTTCATAATCCATGTTGTAACTACTCCAATCCGCCAGGTGGCGCTGTGATAATGACGGCACCGGCTGTTGACCAATCATCGGTGCCCAGCAGTTTGAACAAGAAGCGGGTGCGTCAAATCGTGTTTCAGTGAGTTTCGTCGACCAGTGTTGTAAGAGCCGTTCATAGAGTTGGTTAGAGGTTGAGCTACCTGGCTAAACGTGACAGCGGATGTTACCGTTTGTCTTCTCTGGCTCAGTAACGTCGGCTGAATGCACCTGAACGCCCCTTCGCCCCGTCAAAGTAACGCGAGTGTGGATTATTAGCGCCGTCACATCTGTGACTTCATTCATGGAGCCGAAAATTATGAAGACGTACGGCAAGGAGAGGCGAAAGCTGCCCGCCTGGTTCTCCCCAGACAACCGCAAGCAGGCCTTCGACAGCACGCGCTCTACAGACGGCGACAGCTCCGTATTTGAGCCCCCTAAACCGACCAGGAAAAGGTACGTTCAGGCTCCCTTTAGCCAGACAGGCCTTCACGGGCCTTCGGTTAACACGAAACAACTTGGGAGTCACACTTGACTTCGACCGTAAGACGCGTATATGGACATTCGGCTAAAAGCAAGGACAACACGTCAACATTTCATTTGACTACTATGTACAGACATAACAACATTATGTTAAAATAAGGTCGGTATAATAGGAAATGTGTAAACTGCAATAGAGTTGTGCAATTTGGGATATATATTGTTTTAAACTATGAAATATGTAATTTAGTGATGAAGTGGATGCTTTTGTTATGGTGTCATTGCACAGGGATTCTCCTGGCACTACTATAGACTTATGTTAGTAATGGTGTAATATTATAAGATTTCTTAATTTTGGGGTTTGTCACAGATCTGTCAGCACATATATCAGTTGATATAGCGCTTGCTGTATGTCAGTGTCAGTAATGGACTGCAACACTTCCAGCTCAGTGCTTTACTAACCAGATTTAAGAGATCCTGATGGAAAATGTGTGAAGAATATTTACCAATATGTGATTTTCTAAAACATTTTTTCAATCATAGTTTAGAAATCTTTCATAAACATACATGCTCTCATGTTGGATATCACATCCTTACTGCTCTCTAACTTAACGTGTTTCTTTTTCCACGTGGCAGAGCGAAGAGGACCAGCGTTTCCAGTCAGATAGCGACCCGTCCTGCCAAGAGGAAAGCCATCCTATGTCTGGCTGAGAAGAGCTGTGACGAGGAGCATGTGCCCTCTCCTTCCCGTCCTCAGCCTGCTCAGCAGAGCAAGACCGCCAGGTCTGTGAGCAGCCAGCAATTTTTGGGGGATGTCGTTATTTAATTAATATGCATTTAGTTCCAAGGAAACGTTTGATAATTAACCAATAATAGATTCCTAACATGCCAATTACTTAGAAATCAGATTTCCTTAGACGACATGGTGTTTTGTATTTTGTGCACCGCAAAATAGACAAAAAAAAAACGTTCTTTGCATCATTAAAACTTCTGGCGTCCATTTTTCCCTCCAGACTCACTTGCTCATTGGTTGGTTTGAACCCTTCATTTGTAGATTCAAGAAGACCAGCGTTGCCAGTCGTCGAGCAGTACGTCCTGACAACAGAAGGGCCCTGGTATGTCTGACGGATGCCACCAGCGACGAGGACAACATCAGCAAGGCCTCTCTTCCCCGCCCTGAGCCCGCCCAGGGGAGCAGGACAGCCAGGTCTGTGCACAGACGAGCAGAACACTTTATGTAAATACAAAGGGCTGTCAACATGTACAGTTTTGTGGATCTAGTAACAAAGGCCTTTCAAGCAGATTCAACGGTTTTCTTCAGTTCCTACATTACCCACCTTTCATTGTGAATGCAAACGTTTCAAATCTAGGCCTGCTTTAAAAAAAAAAAAAAAAATATCACGTTAATGCCTTCAAATCAACTTTGTCTTCAGTTCAAATGAAGAGAGATTAAAGGTAAGTCTTCAGCCAGTCAGTCTATTGCGCCCCTCAATAATCAGCTTAAAAGTGTCTTCATTTCACGAGGACGTTATGACCCACCTCAGGCCTGTGTGAGTGAGGCGCTCCAACACCTGGCTGAGCAGATAACCACCATGGAGCACAAACACCCAGACTCCCTGCTTATTGTTCTTGGGGACTTTAACAGAACAAACCTCAGCAAAGAACTGCCAAAATACAGACAGCACAATAAGTGTTTAGCACCAAGGACAAAAACACACTGAACCACTGCTACACTGTGCTAAAGGATGCATATCGCTCGGTCCCTCGAGCAGCTTTGGGACTCTCTGATCATTGCCTGGTCCATCTTCTCCCGTCCTACAGGCAGGAACTAAAATCTGCAAGCCTGTGGTGAAGACTGTGAGAAAATGGACTAATGAGGCTAAGCTGGAGCTACAGTCCTGCTTTGACTCCACTGATTGGAGTGTCTTTGAGGCTGCTGCTACAGACCTGGACGAGCTCACTGACACTGTGGCATCGTACATCAGTTTTTGTGAGGACATGTGTGTGCCGACAAAAACCTTCTGCACATACAACAACAATAAAGCCTGGTTCACTGCAAAACTCAGGCCGCTTCGTCGAGCTAAAGAGGAGGCCCACAGAGGTGGGGACAGGATTCTCTACAACCAGGCCAGAAACACACTGACGAGGGAGATCAAGGTAGCTAAGAAGAGCTATGCTGAAAAGCCAACGACCCCTCGTCGGTTTGGAGAGGCCTGGAAGTACTCACAAACTACAGGAGACCCCCCCCCCCCCCACCAACCCCCACTGAGGACAACCACCAACTGGATGACGACCTGAATGGCTTCTATTGCAGGTTCGACAAGCCCACTTCCACCCCATCACCAAACAGACACCTTCACCCTCTGCCTCCTTCTCACCTCTCCCAATCAACCCCCCACCGGCACTGAGGATCTGCGAAGAGGATGTGAGTCAGCTCTTCCACAGACAGAAGATCAGGAAGGCTCCGGGCCCAGACGGTGTGTCCCCCTCCTGCCTGAAAGTCTGTGCTAACCAGCTTGCCCCCATCTTCACGCAGATCTTCAACCGATCACTGGAGCTATGTGAAGTCTCCTCCTGCTTCAAGCGCTCCATAATCATCCCGGTCCCCAAGAAATCCTCCATCACAGGATTAAATGACTACAGACCCGTCGCCCTGACGTCTGTGGTCATGAAATCCTTTGAGAGACTGGTGTTGACCCACCTGAAGAACATCACAGGGCCCCTGCTGGACCCCCTGCAGTTTGCCTACTGCGCAAACAGGTCAGTGGAGGATGCAGTCAACATGGGACTGCACCATATGCTGCAACACCTCGACTCCCCAGGGACATATGCAAGGGTTCTGTTTGTGGACTTCAGCTCGGCATTCAACACCATCATCCCGGCGGTACTCCAACCCAAACTCTCCAGCTCACCGTGCCAGCCCCCACCTGTCACTGGATCACAAACTTCCTGACAGACAGGACGCAGCAGGTGAGGCTGGGAAAAATCACCTCCAGCACCCGGACTATAAGCACCGGCGCCCCCCAGGGATGTGTGCTCTCCCCACTGCTCCTCTCCCTCTACACCAACGACTGCACCTCAGTCTCTCATTCATTTGAACCAGGCAGCAACCTCCCGTTCTGAAAAGGGAAACAAATGTGGAAGTCCCTTAAACCTGCATTCTCTCTTCTGTCCATCAGGGGACGACTTCTTTAGTTGCAAAAATAAGTCAGATTGTATATAGAAGTCTATATAAAATGACTCTACTTATTTATTGATGTATTCCCTCAGTAAACATGAGTTTGTGTCAAAGAAACAAAAACATGTAACTCGAATCACAGATTTTAAATGGATGATTTTATAGTTTGACTTTGCTCAACATCAGGCAAGATGCTGCTTTGGCTTATTGAAAACATAAAATGAAATTCCACCATGCAATTCACGGCGGATTACTTTATAACGCGGTTGTATCTCTGCTGATAACCTCGCAATCATTGTGAAGAAAAATAAAGTTGTTGATGCTGTGATAACTTTCCAGAGTTGTAAAGTCTGTGAGTATCTGAGCTCAGAGTTATAATCTGCAGTGTTTTCTTATTTATTTATTTAGTCTGTTGAGCATTGAAACACATTAATCTAACGCAACCACCTAACGCAACCACCAAAGTTTGAATGCAGGGCTGAACTCCAGTGTAAAGTCTCCAGTCATTGATGTAACGATTAGCTTTCTTTTCTTTTTTCCCTTTAGTGGTCGTCCTCCTTCTGTGGGCCGCTTTGTAACAAGCCGCAGATGTGCTGCTGCCACCAAACTTGCCAAATTGTCGTTTGGCACACTCGACTCTTCAGATGACTTCGGTTCCAGTAGAACAGTTTGGCCCAGCAGGAGGAGGGCCCTCCCAGCGCCTTTGGTGTCGAGTTCAGAGAACTTGCTGAACGCTGCCCGGCCCCCCGCCGGGTTAACCGCCAAACCCTTCCAAGAGATTTCCCTCAACCAGTCGCCAGATCACAGCCTTGGGCCCTGCCCCAGGAAGCCCATCTTTTGCTCCACCCCGTCGGCGGGCTCCTTCAGCAAACGGCCACGCCTTAAATCCCCGTCCAACGACAACCAATCCTTCAGCCCTCCATCCATGTCCGTGAGTTGCAGCGGTGTCTTGAGCGCATTCCAAGAGGAAGTGGATTCGCCGGGGCAGCCCGGCTTCCCGCCGCTTTCTGCACCACCCGTTGGGCGGCTTCATTCTGAGGAGAAGCGAGAGCCGGGCCTGCATCGCCACGAAGCATCCTCCGGTGATTTGTATACACAGCCTAAGAGCTCCAACAAGAGACGTCACAGCAGCGAGGAACCAACCAGGAACGTCGGGGGGTCGTCCAGTCTGAATCTGCTCTCGACAGACGACAGTGAAAGCAGCAGTCGTTTTGTGTCGGCAGAGGGAGGTTTGGAGTGGCTCAAGGACTCTCTGAAGAAGAGGTGTCTGACCGAACGATGCGGCGTGCAGCTGGATCGATTGGACCGTCTGTCCGCAGGCGGCTGTCAAACCTTCGACATCCTGCAGTCTTCAGAACCATCGTTTCGCCTCTGTTCATCTGTGAGCAACATTAAAGCCCGCCATCGTTTCAGCTCAGTAAATAGTTTAGAGGCCTCCGAACACGCGGCTTCGGTGACTGGCGGTCAAAGGGCGAACTCCTCGCCATCAGCCGAAGACTCGCGCCCGCGGGGGTCCATGGAGCAGTGGGCGTCAGTATTTTATGTGGACTCTACCCACCACCACGAAGGCGGCGGTGAGTTCACCAGCAGCTTCACGCAAACGGCGTCTGATATAGCAGTTAAAGTCGAACATCGTCCTAAGAAATGCACAGTTCAGATCCACAAAATAGCTTCGTCCCACGCAAACATGTTCGAAAATGAGCATCCACATGACACGGAGGACCCAGCAGACGTCATACTTTTGGGAGAAATCACAGAGGGAAGGACGTTGTCGACGAACCACAGCGGCCTGGTGGCACAGACGCACTCTGATCGCACAGAAGCGCCGCTCGTGACGACGCTGAAGGAGAAATGTCGATCTGCCAAAGTCCTCGTCGAGGTGAGGAGAATGACTTTGTCACAGCTGAGGGGAGTTCTGCAGCTCAAAGATTCCCCAATCAAATCCCCCACAGACACGGCGGGCTCGGCCACCGACCGGGCATCGTGCGTCCACCTGGCTGAGAGCGAGGCCGACCACCACCACACGGAGAAGAGGCTCTCGCCCGGCTCCAGAGACGAGGTTGCCACAAAGAGCTCCTGCAACGTTCCCAGCAAAGGGAACAAAAAGACACACGCGGCCGCGAAAGAGAAGAAGCCGAGGAGGAGCACGTCGGCGGACCGGCCCGGAACGACCAGGAAGGCGTGCGTGAGCGGCCCGAGCGTGAGCCGCTGGAAGAACCACGCCGGCGCACATGCGTTCAGGAGCAAGGCGGCGGACTGCAGCATCAACGACTTCATCTCAACGCAACACAATCAGCCGCGGGTGAGAACAACAATGCACACAAACGCACGTTATACATTAATTGCCAGTTTTGATTATTGACAACAGAAAGAAAATTTAACTTTTAAAAAGGCGTTTGTCAGTCCATTAAACAATGTGGCTGAAGGTAAACTACTGTTTTGACTAATGGGCTCTTTGTCCGTACCTGTAAAGAGCCTGAGAGGTAGAATAATGATTCATTGGGAACATCAGGGAATATCAGTGTTTTTTACACGCGTGCATTGAATGCGATGCTGTATTCAAGACGGGTTCAAATGGTAAGTCTGTTTTTGTTCTCTCAAATGACACCAAATAAAAACAAAGTGCCAAGTTATGTTCAGTGCTATCATCCGTTGCGTTTTATTTGACTAAAGTTGAAGATATTTGTATCTAAGATTCATCTCTTTTTTTTTCATATACATTTCTTCTGTAGAATGAGAGATTTTCTAAAGGGAGTCTGGTGCTAAGAAACACTCCCACCTTTGCCCACAGGGGGCGCCAAAACCAACACAAAATGAAATATGTTAGTTGGGTGGATTGAAAGACAAGCATGTCCTAACTGTGATTGAATGTTAATAGCTTTGGGGAGGTAAAGATGTGGCATCTAAACTCCCTCCTGTGTGTAGGAGTGGCTCGGGGGCGCCATGAGTTTCGTCACCCCGCTGAAAGCCGGTCGCCTCAACCTCTCGTCTCTGCTGGCTGACCTGACGCCGAACACGCACACCTGGAGTCGACTCAAGGCCGCCATCTCTGTTCATCGCAAGGGTAATGCGCACACACATCAGGTTGTTTATGGATTTGATTTCAAGCCGTTGGTTCAATCCTTATTATCCCGCATTGCCTCTCGTTAGTGCTACTCACACCGAGGAGTTCACGTCCGGCGTTGCCACGCTCGTCCCAACGAGCGGACTTGGTCGACGTCAGCCAGGACCTCTTTGCCACACCCTTTCGAACTCTGCTCCCCAAGCACCTGCGGCCAGGGCGCGTCTTGTCGCCACAGGTTGGGTGTGAGGACGAGGATCTGTCGGACGCAGAGAAGGTGTGTGCCGAGTGCAGCCAGCCGCACCCTCTGCCGTGGGAGGAGTGCGTTCTCCCTCACCGCATGAAACAGTGTGTGAAGATCGGGGAGGGGACGTTTGGTGAGGTCTTCTCCACCACCAACGCTTCAGGAGACACTGTAGCACTGAAAGTATGTATTTGTGTGTGTGTGTGTGTTAGGCTACGTTACAATTTCAGAAACATTTGAGGCATAATATTCTCAACTCAAGGTTCACTTATTGGCATTCCAAGGCCGCCTTCAGCGAATGAGCTCGGGTGGCATCACACGACCTACGTGTGTAATTTCCGGTCACATGACGGCGAGCGCTTAGCGTGAACATCATGTGGCGGCTTCTGAGCCCATGTCATTCGCTGAAGAAGGCTGTGGAAAGCGTAAAGAGTAATTGCAAAAAGAATACCAAATATTTGCTCTAGATTTTCAATGAAAAAGAAAAATATATATATTGCCTTGGCAGATCATTCCAGTAGAGGGCAGCAAGAAGGTGAACGGAGAGGACCAGAAGACCTTTGGAGAGATTCTTCATGAGATAATTATCTCAAAGTAAGTAGTACGTGGAAACATTTCACTGTGATCCGTAATATGGGGGGTCATACATTCTGAATGTTTGAGTTGAGTGTAACCTAATGATGGAAAACGGCACAAGAGCAGTTCAGCCAAACAGCATTGTGTGTTTGGTTTGTTTTCCTGCCAGGGAGCTGAGCAGCCTCAAAGAGAAGCAGCAGAACAAGACCCACGGGTTCATCGGACTTAACAGGTAAGCGCCTCCCTCTGGTTTCGTCTGTTGGTGCCTCAGCGGGTTTGTTGATGTGACTCCTTGTTCCCTCACAGCCTCCACTGCGTTCAGGGCCGCTACCCTCTGGATTTCCTGAACGCTTGGGACGCCTTCGACCAGCAGAAAGGCTCCGAGAATGACCGACCAGGTCAGTGAGTGAGAAGCCTGGTCACGTTTGTGGCCGTGTCTTTTAGGTGGCAGCCTGACGGAACTCAAAGAGGCGTGTCTTTGTTTCTTGTCTCTGCTTTTACCGGATGCTCGGCCTCTAATGGGCCACACATCTCTCTGGGATCAGTCTGTGTGTCTGTCTGTTTCATCAGCCCTGTCTCTGTCTCTGTTCAGATTTTTTTGAAACTGACCAGTTATTCATAATTCTGGAGTTTGAGTTTGGAGGCGTGGACCTCGAGAACAGCAATGGAACGGTAAGCACTCGGCATCACTTGAAGCTCTTTGCCAGATATTCAAGCTCTTTCCTCAAATAGAAAGCACGACTCCTCACATTCGATGTAGCTCATTACATTTGTACGCTGGCTGTAAAAATGTGCTTGAAAATAATTAAAGAGACTGCACTACAAGTAAAAATTAAATATGTATGCTGAAAGATTAAAGTTAGAGCATCTAAAAGAAATACTTAACTTCTCTATACAGTATATGCATTTGAAAAGCTGTATTTTTAGATGTTGTGCTGGAGTACAAATGGTTTTAATTCAAATCTCTTTTGTGTCGTCAAGCTAAAGTCTTTGATGATGGCCAAGAGCATCCTCCATCAGGTCACTGCTGCCTTGGCTGTTGCCGAGCAGGAACTACACTTCGAACATAGGTAGTGTGTGCACACACACACACACACATTATAGCACACATGATTGTCTGTGTGCATCAGGTCTTGGGCAGGATGAGACACCATCAACATCAAGGCCAGAAGTCCAAAATACATACAGTCAATGTACTGTCATAAAACCTTTTAAAATAACCGCAAGTGTGCACATGTGATTATAGTTTGCTTAAAAAAAGCCATCAAAACGATGAAACTGTTTGTTAAAATGTTTGCTGACTAAATGACTATTGGTGCCATATAGGCCAATCTCTTAATGACCAACTTTTAAATTCCAGTTATTAATGGATTCACAAAGCAATCAAAAGTCACGATTTTATTTATGAATGACTAGTGTAGAATAGAGCGTAGCTCACAATACGGCAACCAGACGTGTTGCGAGAAACGTCCAATGACGAGCAACCTGTTGCCTGCAGGGACCTCCACTGGGGCAACGTGCTGGTCAAATCCACCACGCAGAAGACGGTGAGCTTCCTCCTGAACGGAGCGGCCCACTCTCTGGAGACTAAAGGGGTGCTGGTCCACATCATCGACTACTCGCTCTCCAGACTGGAAATCGGTGGGCCATCTTTCACCTCTCTCTCGTCAGACTTTGTGTTATAATTTAATGATAAACAGTAGTAATAATAATGTTTATTATTATTACATTTCATTCAGCTGACTCTTTTATCCAAAGCGACTTACAATAAGTGCATTCCACCATGAGTAATATAATAATAATAATAATAAACCGTAGTAAAACAAATGTATACAATAGTAATATAACTATTGCTTTTTCCAGATGATCTGACAGTGTCCTGTGATATCTCCAATGACGAGGAGCTCTTCATGGGCCGAGGAGATTACCAGTTCGACATCTACAGACTGATGAGGCAGGAGAATGGGTGAGTGTGTTTATGCGTCTGCGCCATATTAAATAATATATATATTAATATTTGTGTGTTCATTGGAAATATAAATTTGTAAACCTTGTTGTTTTGGATTATTTTAACATTTCCGAACAACTTTATTATTTTGTGCTTTGAAAAAATATATAAATTGCAACATAAATGTGTGCTCTCAGTAACAATGAGACTGATCTGACCCTGTAGCCATTTAACGGGAATATCTGTTCTGTAAAGGAGTCACAGCAGCTCAACGCACACATAACTATATCTTCTTATTCACATTTATTGACTGAAGGAATGTGGGGCATAAAATGGATTTCTTATTGATTTGACTTGACAACATGTCGTCCAGACGAACAAGTCAGCTGATCAGTTACGAAATTCCAAACGCGTATTCCCTGTTTACTATGTCTCAGTCTCTGGTTTCAAGTCTTCTTCAATACAGCATGATACAACGTTTGCCTAACTCCTCTTAATGTAGTGCTGCTGATTCCTCAGAAATAACTGGAGTAACTTCCACCCCCACACCAACGTGCTGTGGCTCCACTACCTGTGCTCCAAGCTGCTCTCCATGAAGTACCGGGGCCAGGGAGGGAGGGGCTTCAGGGCCCTGCGAGAGGAGCTCACTGGTTTCCATGACAACGTCCTCCAGTACAGCTCTGCCACTGAGGCGCTGCGGACCAGCCCCATGTTTCAGTAGTACTGTCAGTATGAAGGCCGTGTACTTCGTCTGATGTGGAGACGTTTTTTATTTTAATTGTTATGTCCAGTGTTAATGCAACTGTCATTTCACAAAGGTTATTATAAAAAAGTGTGTGTGTGTCCCAATGAATAATTAGCTAAGCTAAATGCTAGCTCCCATTTATCAGAATCAGCTTTTATTGGCCATGTGTGTTTACACATACATGTATACATATTATATACATAACAAGATAAAAAAAGACAACAGAGAATCTCTCCAGACCAGAACTCACTGCTGCCTGCAGAGGATCGCAAATCACAACAGGAAGTAACCTGTTCTAACCCGGATTTGTGTCCGGGTCAGCAGTCCGTGTATGGCTCATATAATTTGCTGCTTAATCTAAGATGATCAAAATCAGAAAGACAATACATCAGAGGGTTACACAATACACACCCATTATACACTGAAACGGTCCCAAAATGCTCCTGAAACTTGAACAATGATGATGAAAATCAATGCCCATCAGGCCGAATAAAGTCCAAAGTTTTGTTAACGTTTGAAACTTTAAATAACTTTCTTCGTTAAAGTATGGCCAGTCACTGTGGGCCCAAAGTTGAGTGTGCACAGCACCATGTATCCATGAAGACGGATTGCATCACGGATTCCCTGATTACATTATAATAATAAAACCTTACACCCCAACTCGTTCACTCCGCTCGGCTTCTGCCAATCGCCTTGTAGCTCCGTCACTGAGAGCTAAACACGCAACAAAGTCTCGACTGTTCTGTCCTGGCTCCTCGATGGTGGAATGAGCTCCCCATTGACACCAGAACAGCAGAAAGACTCTACATCTTCCGTCGCAAACTAAGAACATACTACACGACTATACCTTGAATAAGGAAAGTGGCACCGTAGTAGCACTTTAGTGGCACTGGAATGGCTCTTACTGATAGCACTTTGTAGCTGAACTTTACTGAAGAAATTGTACCTTCTTGATTCTTGTTTGTACTCATGGTGGAATGCACTTATTGTAAGTCGCTTTGGATAAAAGCGTCAGCTAACTGAAATGTAATGAGATGATTTAGTGCTATGTTAGAGGTCAAAGGTAAAACTCTGCTTTGACCCTACAGCGTTGAATTCTCAGGAATTTCTGAATGACTGAACACAGATAAAACACCAAAGTGCCAGAAGTCTGGTGAGTAAATGTCTCACAGAAAGCGTGAAAACAAACAGCGGCGTTTTATCATTATGAAACTAAATAAAACACAAGTTTGGATAAAATAGTGTCAGTGATTCAGTCTTCGTGTTTACATGATGGTACTTTAGAATCATTCTACAAGTTAGGACCTGAAATGGAAGCTCAGATAATGCAGAAAACAGCTTTTGTTAGTTTTATTAATTTAATCTCAAGAGTTATTCAATTGTATTCCGTCTGGTGTCAATAGAAGGAAAACAAGTTCTGTTCTAACACAAATTTCCCTCACTACAATTCTTTACAAATTTGACTATTGCAATGACGAGCACACAGAACAAGATTGGACAGAAGAAAGAAAACATCAAGGTCCAGAGCAGCAGAAAAAGAAGTGGTACAAATGCTTGATATCATGTTGCCAGTGACCACACTGAGGAACCAAGTACTGTATATTTATGAGGATTAATCTGTATTTTCAAAATGGATTAAAGCATTTAACAATGGCTGTTTGAGGGTTCAGGATTCATTCTACACTTGAAAAGGGAAGTGACTTCACTTTTCTGAAACTGAAATTAGTCCTCACAAAGATACAATCATCCATGCACACCAACCAACAAGCTGAAGAAAAACAAGTGGTTGAGGATCTGGGTCCATTAGGCCCACTGAAACACCTTCAGCAAGCAACACACCGACATTTGTCTTTTCAAAACAAATACAAATCATAAAAAGTATGTTGTGCTTGGAAGTCGTTGTTGAAAATTCTAAAATGAATATTTATGTTTAATATCTTAATATTTTGTAATATTTTAGTGTGTAATAAAACATTGTTAATGTATGAATTAATCAAGGCAGCGGTCCCCAACCACCTGGCCCTGGACCCGGTTTAGATTGTTTAGATTTAATTAATTGATTCAACTGTGATTGGTGTTAATTATATCTACATAAATAATAGTAACCTTTACATAATAAAAAAGACTGAGTATTTTTTTATTTTAATTCTTGAGACTGGATCCCGCAGTGCTCTCTTCACCGGTGCCTGGGCAAACTCAAACAATAAGTTGTACATCATACACGGACTGACTCCAAAGATGATGCGCCTCCTCGTCTGTTATGCTACAGACGACCTGTTGGTGTGACAGGGGACAATGTGTTGGAGGGTTTGGAGGCAGCGGACCAGTTCTTGGTCTCTGAGATTGTTCAGATCTGCTGCTGTGTCCTGGAGGAACCGCTGTGCGCGACGAATTGCAATCGGCCTCTGGAGGCTGATGCACTTGTACCACTCGCTCGAGCTGACGCACACAGCTTTCCTCTTCATCCTGCACCACTTTGAGAAGATCCTTTGTGTATCAGATGAAATCCTGGATCTCTCTGTGCAGCAGCTGGCAGCCATCATTGAGAACGACCACCTCAATGTGAGGTGAGAAGAGAAGAGTGTTTGAGTCCGTCCTCCGCTGGATCCAGCTCTGGGCTGCTGTTCAAGGTAGTTGTTCCAGCACGTGATGAGCAACACTCTGGTTGGACATCGAGCGTATGGCCATCATCAATGCTGGGGTGACACGGAACTCACTGACCCGCTATAGCCTGCTGTCTCCCATTTTACTAGTCACCTAGATAGATACAGTGGTGTATAAAGTACCCAACAGCTATACTTGAGTAAGAGTAAAGATACTTTACTGGAAGATTCCTCCAGTAAAAGTGAAAGTCGCCTATTAGAATACTACTTCAGTAATAGTCTTAAAGTATCTGATATTTACTGTACTTAAGTATCAAAAGTATTTTTCTGATATTAAATGTACTTAAGTATTGAAAGTAAAAGTACAAATAAATACTGTTAATAAAAAAGGAAAGGGTCAGAATTTTGAGATTTATGAAGTTTATTCGTTATTCTAAGTGCTGTGGCCACCATGACCAAGGACAAGGAGTTGTGTTGAAAATAATTGGGTTGGATGTGATCCATCCAGGAGCAACAATGTTCAACATAATATATTGTACATAAGTATACTATTGCATCTACTATGAACTTATCATGTCACATGACACTATGAAGGAGTTGTAACAGTGCGTTTATAAGTATGCTCAACAACACAGAATGGCTGGAGCCCTTGGACCACATACTACACGACAGCTTTGTCAATGGACCTCTGAGACAGTGAAGGGATTCACTAATGTGGTCTGCTTGCTGGTGGAGGGAGTCTCAGGAGCCCCTTTCCTCTTTGTTGATGTCAGCTCTCCATAAGGTGGTGTACATGCTTTCTCTGAAACAGTGACAGAAAGACATTTTGGAAGCATAACAACTTTAGCTAGCCCCACTTGCTACACACACTTGCATCTCCAACTCCGACACGGTTTAGCTAACTTAACTTTAGCTTAACTCAAGTTAAGTTAGCTAACGTTAAGTTAGCTAACAAAAGTTAAGTTAGCTAAAGTTAAGTTAGCTAATGTTAGCCAACTAGTGCTGCAATGATTATATCTAAGATGACTCAAATCAACAAAATCTCACAATTGTAAACACTTCCTCAATTCATGGGATTAATCTTAATTTACCTCAATGTGTTTCCTGAGGTTGGATGGGGAGTTTTTGAATGCCAATATTTCAGTACCTTTGGGTAATCATAAGAGGCACTTCATCCGGTACGAAGAATCTTTCAAGAAAACATTTCTCGCAAATCTGGCAACGGGTGTTGATCTTCGTCACCACCATCGTTTGTTGCGGGAGTAACAGGTGCTTCCATTTCTGCTTCCATCATGAAATCAGTCATCGTAGAGTGGAATTCTACTCATGTAGTTGCACGCTAGCTTAACGTGATTAACCAATGATTTTACTTCAAGCGAGGACCACTGATTCCCAAACCTGCTTGTTGGAGTCTGTGTTCCACCACAGTCCCCAATGTTTTTCTAAAGATAGATTTGATTTTGTAGCGAGTAACGAAGGTTTCAGGTGAAGTAAAAGTAAAAGTCAACAGAAATATAAATAGTAAAGTAAAGTACAGATACTCTAAAAAACGACTTAAGTACAGTAACAAAGTATTTCTACTTTGTTACTATATATATATATATATAGATATTTTCAGCCCCTAAAAGGCATGGAAACTTGGGCTGTCACTGGCATTCATGGCCATTTCATGGATTTTTTCTCTATCAAGTGAATAGCATCTGGTGAGTGAACTGCTGTTTGTGTTTTTACATCTGCAGTGTATTTAATCATTAATAAGCCGCCGTAGCTAGCGCCGCCGCTGTAGCCTCCGTGCCGGTTGCCGGTACAGCCCCGCGCTGGTACACTGTGCCGCCTTACCCGGTACGTCTGATATGTATACAATATCATCGGAACAGAAGGCCCAGGGAGAAAATGCACGGTCCGCCACTGATATATTATATATACTATACATATATAGTATATAAATAAAACAACACATTCCATGGGCCACCTTTAATTTCATACCTACGGAAAGAATTATCTGGGTCTTTCCATTGTCTCATTGGTGTACAAAGAAGAAGCCAGTACAAAAACAAAATATTTATTATAATTTGTTCATCAAGATTATCATACATTTTTGCATTGAGACAAGCTTCATTTTGGTACGGTGATTGGCGTGTGTCCGTTTTGACGAGGATCTTGATTGAATGCGTCGAATGCTTCCATACCCGGAAAGACACCTCCGGTTGCTGATTTTCAAGAAACGGACGTTCTCCTGGAATAAACCGCGTGGTGGTGGAGATCGGAGCAACAGTTGCGTTTTAAAAAAAGGAAGACTGCTTTAATAAAAAACAACATATGGAGACATTCCAAACCATGCAAACAAGATCCGACAAGCCTATGTTCCAGAGAAGAGGTCAGGCATGTGTTTGAGAAGCACTTTTTGGTTGAGCTTTGAGGCAATGTTTGAAATGGCCTTGCTGGTGATGAGCCCATATGTCTGTTGGTGTGTGTGTGTGTGTGTGTGTGTGTGTGTGTGTGTGTGTGTGTGTGTGTGTGTGTGTGTGTGTGTGTGTGTGTGTGTGTGTGTATGGGAAGCAAACGGATGTGTATAAAAAGCAATGAACTGTATATGAGATGTACTTGCGGCTGCTGTGCGTGTGTTGATGTGTGTGTGTGTTTGTGTGATTATTTTTGTGCTTAGAAGGAGAAGTATTTGGTGAACCACTCCTGTTTCAGCCCCTCTGTCCCCCTCTGATCCAGATACGGGCCCCTGCGAAACACAGAGGAAAGACACATGCATTGACTTTTCTAAAATCATAATGAATATGTCATCATGCTACAGTTCAGAGCGTTGGGCTGATTTTAACAACGCCGCAGTCACCAAGACAGGTGTTTCACATCAGGCCGTTAAACTTAACAGGAATCAAAGGAAAGGTGGAAACCAATCAAATTTGTGTGCCTTGAATAAAAGACAATAATAATTCACCAACCCAAATGTTTTTTTTTTAGAAATCTGTTCAGATTTTGATTTATCTGTTTTGCTTATTTCTCTCCATTCATTTCACCCAGTGACTTGAAAGCAGGCGGCAACCTCCGGTTCTGAAAAGTGAGGCCAATGTGGAGTGCCCTAAACCTTCATTCTGTCTACTGTCCATCAGGGGTTGTATAGAAGTCTATGCTTCATGTGTTAAAGCTGCATTCTCTCTCCTGACCATCAGGAAGTGACTCCTCTGGTTGTATAGAAGTCTATGCTTCATGTGTTAAAGCTGCATTCTCTCTCCTGACCATCAGGGGTGACTCCTCTGGTTGTATAGAAGTCTATATAAATGACTCTACTTCTCTCTTGATTTATTCCCTCAGTAAACATTGTAAACATGAGTTTATGTCTCAATCTCTAGTTTCTTCTTCAATACAGCATGATGTTCATTTACTAAATGATGGTTAATTTTGAGTCAAACAGACCATAAAGAGGTGTACGCTTTAAGGCGGGGCTACAACGTGATTGATAGGGTGCTATCACAATGTCTTACAACTTGAACCCGTTCAGTGTGTTTTTACTTCATGGAACTTAATTGCAACATTTTGGTCGCCTAAAAATGTTTAGCGTTCCTTTGTACTTAGCTCCACCCTCTTGTGTCACTTATGGTTGCATAAAAACAAGATGGCGGCAGCCAAAAAACAAGATTGCCAAAACTTGGATGGTTTCAAAGAAGTAGTCCACAAACCAATGGGTGACGTCATGGTGACTATGCCACCATCCTATATATAGTCAATGCTCAAAATACTTATAATTACATAGTATAGTTTTCTGAATTGAACCCTAAATAAGCATTACTTGTGAGGATATATTATTTTTATGTATAAATATTTTGTATGTTTTGGGTTTCAGGTGACTGTGGTATCTTATCCAAAAGACGGCAGTTTTTCATAAATGTCGATAATTGGAGTACTGAGTGTGCGTCTCTCCCGTTCTCTTTATTTTAAGATAAGATAATCCTTTATTAGTCCTGCAATGAGGAAATTGCAGGATTACAGCAGCAGTGCACACCAGAGACACATAGTAAAAATTAAAAACAGTAATAAAACAGTAAAGAAGAAAAAGATAATCCACAATAGCAATATTATATATACAGACGGAATAAAAAAAGTATTTTAAATGTATTTATATTGCACCAGTAAAGTGATTTATTGACCAAAGTGATTTAAGTGTTATTAAGTTTTATTGTGGTCTACTGGGAGCTCAGCTGGTTGTGCAGCCTGACAGCAGCAGGGAGGAAGGATTTGCGGTACCTCTCCTTCACACACCGAGGATGAATCATTTGTAACATCACAGCCAAAACATAAAACATGTTCCTACCTGATTGATTGGGCCTGCAGGTGTGCATGCGGCTCCTGGCAGGAGGGTGCCACGTAGCGGATGCCCGTCTGCGGCGAGGGACAGACGGGGAGCGGGGCAGTGGGCGCCGGCGTGGGAGGGACGCAGGAGGTCCGGGATCTGGTGGAGCGGGGGAGGGAGGGGGAGGAGTGCTGGCCGAGGGAGAGGGAGGTGTGCTTGTGTGGGAGGGAGGAGGTGGAGTAGTGGGGGGAGGTCTGGGGTTGGGAGGTGGAGTGGTGGGGGAGGGTTGAGGAGGAGCGCTGATGGACGGAGGACGATGAGGAGGAGGACGATGAGGATGAGGGGGGTACGAAGATGTTTCTGTCGTAGGTGCCGGCGCTGGGGATGCTGGTGACGCGAGGAGGAGACTCCACGAGCTTCCTCTGTTGGGAGGACACATTGACACACAATCAACAGATAAGACTGCTGATATTCTATATTCTGCTTATTGTCAATAAACACAATGAATAAACCCAAACAAGGTATCAATTCTTCACGATGAACATGGGCACTGTCGTTCAATCCCACATACACTTTCCTGTTTCCGTGAATATTCACTAGAACTAGAGCACAAAATGTGTATTAATCCGTGGCTGAAAGTAGACCCCAACAAATGCACAGTTTACATTCACTACACATTTGTTTTAGGAAATCACTTTTTCTGTTGATTAAACCATATATTTGTTGTATTTAAATATTGATGTTAAAGTTGCTGTGAGGAACTTTCAACTGGTTATGAACCAGTCTCAATTTAATCCTGATCCTCTAAATTACCTCCATCAGTAAATGAGACCATAAGAGAGAAGATGGTCTATTTCTATATGGTTATCCTAAATGCTTGTCATCGGTGCCAATGGGTTAGATTCTGTGCAAAATCAGATGACATCGTGCAGGTTCATCAGAAACTCCTCCTGGACCCCTGCTGGGAGCCGAACTTTAAATATAGAATATCACCAACCCTATCATAAATTAAATGGATGCCTTGTTCATCACATTCATCCAAACAAAGTGTAGTTGTTCTAAAACATTCGTCACTTGAGAGGCAAGAAAGCACAAAACTAAAACATTAGTGGCTTAGTCAGGACATTGCACCCCAGACATTTGTGGCGAAAATTGCGAATGGTTTGCATCTCATAATAAATCCTGATTATCTCCTCATACACAAGGTCTATTTGAATCATTTCAAAAAGTAAAATATACAGAAAACTCTTGTGAATATAGATAATATGGCCGTATATGTGTTAGTGGTATATTGGTTTATGATAGTACACAGAAAACAATAAATAAATATCTAAAAGAAAATTAAAAGTTATTTTCATTATCATAACTATATTAACGAATGCTTTTTTTAAATATATAAAATAGCTCTATATGGTAGAGGTATCTGTGCGAAGTTTGGTTTTCATTGAGTGAAGTTAAGTATTTTTTATAATTATTTTAGTTCAGACATTTTGAGAAATCGTGTCAACTCTGCTGAAGGTAGAAAGTTCCCACAGTCCTCGGTGGTCTTGAACGATCCTCATTTCATAACATCCAGTTAGCTGTGTTTAGGCAGGAAGAAGGCGTGACATATTCATATTTCAGCCATAAGTAAGTCAATTTTCATTTGTTTGCTGGACAAAGATTTGCCGGACATTCTTGTGCGTATCTTTGCGATGCTTTGTTTGACAGTGGAATGAGCGGTATTGGTGAACTCCGTGGGCTCTAAGGATTCCAAAACCACGTGTAGCATGTTTTTCAAAACTCATTCTCAGCCACTTTGGGGGTCACTTTGAGTCATATTTATGGTTTATGTTCATATTTATTGTGTAATATTGTTATAAACATGACAAATTAACTTATATTGACTTGTGAGGCCACACCAGTGGCTCTGCTAAGGGCTGGTATTGATTGATAAGCTCTGAATCCCTCTGAGTCCCAGAGGCTCTGGGGTGCATAGAGCTCACACAATTTTAGCTGCTCAGTGATGCACTGGAAAGTCTGCAATAAAATGATACTCTGCCAAAAATACTTAATATCGTGAGTCAAATCAAACAATCAAACAATCAATCACACATTCTCCCGCTGTATGCTGTACAATGTGTGTACAGCACTTACCTTCAGCAGCAGCAGCTGTGGTCACAATAATATCAGTCACAATATCATTCTAGAAGAAGTACATCTGGAGACACCGCCGCAGCATAATGAAGCGTATACTCACTACGCTAATAGCATGGTTAAACGCTCCACCTTAGAGAAGCTGGGGAGGTGTGTATTCGGCCATATTTGAGCCCACAAGTAGTCACCAGATAGTTTACAGGAGCAGTTTGTGATGCTGAGATACCTTTTCTTTCTCCACTCTCTTCGTGGCCATTGAAACCCCAAGCTGAACACAGCAGCCACTAGTTGTCATAAATAAAGTAGAAGGGTGTTTCACAACCATCTTTCACGTCAGTGGAAGGTATGTTTGAAATTTGGAAAAAATATTTTGGGCTGGAGTGTCATATATACATATATATATTCTTTTATTTATAATTAAATCGTTTAACTTTGTTTCATACCAAAATGTAATTCTCAAAAATAAAATAATTTAAACTTCGTGATTGACCAAGTAATTAGCTTAATATTTCTTTGTATTAATTGTAATTAAAAGCAGCGAGGGCGTGTCAGTGGGATGCCGGCTCCGGCCCAGTGAGCACTTCTGGCTGCAAGGACGCTCCTTTTGATGAACACATTATGAACACATGCACTCACCCTCATGGTTGGCGTGACGCTCCCGGGGCGGGACTTGCTGTCTTGGGGCCTGAGGGTGCTGTTGTCCCCGGCGACGGGAGGGTGGAGCTGCAGCTGATGCCGCTCTTCCTGGAGGGAAGGAGGACGAGGAAGGACTTTCATTGGCCTCGTTCACAGTCGGTGTTGATGTAGTTGCATTGGAGTTGTGTCTGGAGGGTGCACTTGTTTCCTGCTCTGCCTCACGCCACACAGATGGCACACACAGCCCTCTGGCAGAGGACACGTAGTATAACGCTCCTCACTGGTGATTCATGAAAACACTGTGCCACTGTGCTTTGGTCCGAGTGGTCCAAGTTTTCCATTCCCTCTCGGCCCCTCTGCTGTTAATTGGCTACAAGAATTTCTCAAATTACACCCGTCAGGTTCCGTCGCATTGTTCCCCATTTTTAATTGATGTAACCAGCAACAAGTCTTACTTTGATCTCAAGGTTCACCTCATCGCCAGTTCTGGAGCTTCTGAACTAACTCCAACCCAGATCATTT
>CM042219.1:4117500-4195000 GCA_023566465.1 Cottus gobio
ACCATTGGACTGTTGCTGGATCACAACCTTCACAGACATCCTATTGATGGAGAAAACCAAGCGATGCTGCATCAACGGTATCTTCATCGAACAGCCTCGGGTTCACATCTCCATCTCTCTTTTCAGATATATTCAGGAAGAAAATAAATAAAATAGAACAAATAAAGCCAACAGCAGGTGTTCAGGCCGTGAAGGAGGGACCGACTCACCTGCTGTGCCTGCAGCTGGCTCAGTTGAGCCTGCAGCTCGGAGACGTGGCTCTGCAGCTCCTGCTCTTTGTTCTGCCACCTCTGCTCGCTCTCAGCGACGGCGGCGTTCATCTCGATCCTGAACTCCGCTCTGAGGCGGTCCTCGCACTCCGCCCTGGAGGCATGCGGCGGGAGGAGAAAGCGAGGAAGCAGGTTAGCCGCGTCTCACGCTTCTCGCTCAGTTCAACGATCATCTCGAGTTTTGGGTTTCTCCACAAAAACCCAAAACTCTTAGTCATGTTGAGGGGAAGAATGCATTATTGTTGTCTCGTATTTTAGAATTATTTAAAGTTAATACGAGGAACTTTTCAATGTGCTCTGACTTTGCTGGTCCCTGTGGACCAAAGTGTCTCTGAGCACCAGACCCCCTTCAGAAAACCTCTCATTTAATAGACTGCAGCAGGGGTCTGACAGTCTGCCCCGCGCGGTCCTGGTTCAGGTTCTCCGGTGCCCCCCTCCTCTCCAGCCTGGGCATCCAGCAGCGTGGTGTCGACCGTGAAGCCGGATCTGGGTCTGATCCGCGGTGGACCGGTCTGCTGGAGGCCCTGCTGGAGTCTGAGCTGGAGGAGCCACCGATGAGGAGCTTTAAGAACTGTATAGAAACAGACCATCTTCTCTCTGATGGTCTGTTTACTGATGGAGGTCATTTACAGACATCAGGACTCCACTGAGACGGATTCACAACTTGTTAAATGTTTCTCACAGTAACTTTAAATCAAAAGTAATGGCTGTTTTTAACGTGTGCATACTGTAATGAATAGGACATGTAGAATCCCTTCATGAGTTAGGACAGCACTAATTGGTTTTCTATAAACCATTATGGCTAATGTTTATTTGGATCGTAATATTAATTCCCCTTTAACGCTCTGACACCCGTCGATGAGGCTCATTCAAGCGGACCTGAACTGGATGCACGTCTCTCTGGCTACCTGATCCGGTCCTCGGTGTGCCGCTGGCTCTGGTCTAGGAGGCTCCGCTCCGTGCTCAGCCGGCTCTGCTCCAGGACTTTCTCCTCCAGCCGATGCTTGTCGGCCCTCAGGGACGCCGTCTCCCTCTGCTGCCTCTCCCGCTGCCTCTCCGCCTCCTCCTGCGTCCGGGCCAGCCGAGTCCGGGCCTGACGGAGCTCTTCCTCCAGACGGGAGCACTGCGGCCCGCCAGAGGCCGCGGCCTCGGGGGCCGCCGGCTCCTTCTGGTCCTGCTGTCGGATTGCAGACTGCAGCCTACAGATCTGAGAGCGCGAGAGCTTTTCACACATATTGCGGCTGGTATTAAAGAATAATTTGATCAGATACGTCTCAGTTAGTGAAACCTCATTGGTGGCGTCGTTCAGCTTCGTCCTCAGCTCCTCCCGTTCCCTCTCCAGCTCGCTGCGTAGCTCCTCGGCGCTCCTCCGCTCCTCATCCAAACGCGCACACACCTGCCAAGAAAACTCCTCCTCGTCAACGCCATCATGACACGGACAAGCGTATCTTCTGTCGAGCCCTTTAACCCACCATACTGTCATCTCCTGACTGCTAAGCCAAATTGATCATTACAATACAGAGCACATTATAAGAAGACTCAAAGGCAGTTATCCCATTAAATCCCATTATATTTTCAACTTTTAGCTTCTTTTCTTTTGTCTTTTAGGGGCAGTTCACCCCAAAATCATAAATACATATTTTTCCTCTTAGCTGTACTGCTCTGTGTGAGTAGTTTTGGAGGTATCAACCTTGTGTCCGCTTTCTCTCCAATATACTGTAAAAATCATGAGCCGGTTACTCAAGAACATCCACAGACTTTGTTGTGGGTGGTTGTAATGGTCTTAAAGAGGCAGTTCAACCCTCAAAGTATCAAAACAACATATTTTTTGCTCTAACGATAAGAAAGTAGCTACTATGCGACCCTGCTCACTACGACATATGCGCCACAACAATCTAGGTTGATAAATGGCGATACGGATGAGAGGAAAACCTTTAGATTTTGGGCTGAAAACAGGCTGTGTAAAACACAAAACTAATGGAACACCCCCCAGACAGACGCTGACCTCTTGGTTGGTCTTCCTCTCGGAGCTCAGAGCCTCCTGGACGCCGTGAAGCTCGGCGGCGTGCCTCCTCATCACCTCCTCTATCGCCTTCCGCACCTGCTCCTTCAGCCGCTTCCTGTCCTCCTCGGCCTTCTCCACCAGCCTCCTCTTCTCCGCCTCCAGCTTCTGCTGCACGTTGGCCCGCTCTGCCTCCACCTGCTCGATGCTCTTGTCCAGCTGCAGGCGAACGCGGACCCTCTCCACCTCCAGCTCCTTCCTCTGGCGGTCCACCTCCTCCTCCTTCTCCATCCTCAGGCGCTCCTTGACGCCCTCCACCTCCTCCCTCTCCTCCTCCCTCTCCCGGCGCAGCCTGTTTCGGTCCTTCTCGAACTTCTCCTTCTCCTGCTCCCGCTCCCTGCGCAGCTCCTCCCTCTCTTTGTCCATGTCCTTCTGCAGCTTCTCCCGCTCGTCATCGGCGTGTTTTTGGATGCGACGCAGCTCCTCGGTCTGGGCTCGCACCATCTCGGAGCGCAGGCTGGACAGGGCCTCGGCGTGCTGCACGGACACCCGATCAATGCAAGTGGACGCGACCAGGTTGTTATTTGTGTGTGCACGGACCTTACCTGGCGTATCTGGCGGGCGTGGTCGTTGTTTCTGCCGCTGCTCTGCAGCTCCAGCTCCCGGTTCCGGCTCTGCAGGCGGCTCGCCTGGCTCCTCAGCTCGTCCACCTCGGTGCACACGCACGTCTCGCAGCCGCCGCGGTTCAGCAGCTCCTCTGGTGCACACAGGGAACATGCCCCAAATAAACACTAACCCAATAAACCCCCCCACACACACACACACACACTGATTGATCATGCATAATAGAAGCAGAATGGAACCGATTGCGAATGAGGAGGCGCCCAAAACAAAAAGTCACTCGTGCAATAACTGGAATCACCGGGCGTTTTTGTTTTCTGCTGACCGGGTGTGATGACACTTTGATGAAACTGTTTGCCTTTGTGGAGGATGAATAACGTGCGTTTGTTGCATTCCCTGTATGTATTACAAACTTAATTAACGCTGAGTCAGAGTGGCTGATGGGAATGCGCTGAGCTCAGCGGGTTTTCGCCGACGGCAGCTCTCTCTCCCCGGCGGACGGACGGGCTAGACGGCAGGTGAGGAGGGGGGAGGGGGGGAGGGTTGGCACAGACTGAGCGGCTATACCTGCTCTGCTCTGCAGCTCGTCCTCCTGCAGCAGCAGCCTCTCCTTGGCGACGGCAAGCTCCTCCTCCGCCCGCCTGGCCGCGCCCTCGGCCTCCGACACGCACCTCCGGTCCAGCTCCAGCTCCTCCTCCAGGTCCTGGTGGGCATGCGCCCCCCCCACCACCACCACCCGCGAGAAGCGAGAGAGGAATTGTTGTGGGGTTTGACAAAGAGCACGGGGGGACAAGAAAGGGGGGAAAGGAAGACAGGTGAGGGAGGCAGCTTTTGACACAGATGAGGGGGAGAGGAGAGAAAGTCAGGGAGGACGATAAGAGGGGGGGGGGGGTGAAATGTGGTGAGTCAGGGAGCGCGTCTCCCCCGGCTACGGGCGCTTAATGGTCTGCTGCGTGAGGCCTCAGCTCGCTGCCAGCTCTCGCCGGGCTTCTTAATGCTCGTGCGCGAGGTGGTAATGGCGGTGGTGCGGCGGATCTATCCCGCTCAAACTGCTCATTAGCAGAGAGTTGGCAGCAGGGAGCAGCACTCAGGGAGGGCAGCCGGTGGTTAGATGAGCAAGATCCACCCCCCCCACCCCCCAGCTCCACTCCCCCCTCTCTGGCTCCAACTCGCTCCCTGTATTCCCGTCAGCACTGTCATTAGCTGGGAGCATCCAAGGCAGGAAGCTGCCACATTTAAATGTCTCTCTCTAACCCTCTAGTTTTAGAGCGAGTGTGTGTGTGTGTGTGTGTGTGTGTGTGTACCTGTATCCGCTCCTGCAGTTTGACCGTGCTCCTCTTGCCCTCCGCCAGCCTCTCCAGGTGGCCCTCGGCCTCGGCCTCCGCCCGCTTCACCCTCTCTCGCAGGGCGCTGTGCATTCCTTTCTTCTCCTCCTCCTCCCGCTCCTCCCGCTTCCGTCGCTCCTCCCTCCACTCCGCCTCCATCCCCCTCCTCATGTCCTCCTGCTCCTCGTTGAGGTCGCTCACCCTCTGCTCCCAGCGCTCCCTCTCCTCCCTCGCCGCCCGCCCCATCTCCTCCGCCGCCCGGTTGCCCTCCTCCCGCAGCGCCTTCAGCTCCTCTGAGAGCGCTTGCACTTTTTCAGAGTCCTCCCGCTCCTCCATTTGCCTCTCCTCCTCCTCTTTCTTGCCCTCCTCGTCTGCCCTTTGCCTCCGCTCCTCCTCTCGCCGCCTCTCCTCGTCGGCCGCTTTCTGCAGCTCCTCACACTTGGCGTCCAGCTCCCCGATCTGCTCCCCGGCCTTCTCCAGCTCTTTGCTCAGCCGCAGGTTCTCCTCCTGGGCGTCGCCGATGTGGGCCTTGGCCTCTTGGAGCTCTTCCTCTGCAGCCTGGAGCCTCTCCTCGAACTCTTTCCTCAGCTCCACCCCCGTCTCACGCTCCCTCTCCTCCGACTGGATGCGGAAGCACTCGAAGCTCGCCTGCACCTGGAGGCAGAGAGGGGAGGGAGTTACACACTGCACATACATTCAAAGTCACTGCAAGGGACTACTGTTTTGGCAAATCGCTGTGGACGAAAGCGTCAGAGTTTCCGAGCACCATAGACCCTTTTAGAAAACCTCTCATTTGACTGCAGCAAGGGTCTGGCAGTCAGCCCCGCCCAGTCATGGTTCTGGTTCTCCTGTGCCTCCTTTCCCTCCAGCGGCCTGGCAATACAGCCTGGGGCCCCCAGCGATGGAGGTAGGAAGACGGATCTGGGTCTGATCCGCGGTGGGCTGGTCGCTGAGGCCTCGCTGGAGTCGGAGCTGAAGGAGTTTCTGATGACCCTGCAGCATTTCATCGGATTTCACCGGAATCTGACCCGGTGGCACCGATGACAAATTAAGAATAACAGAAAGAGACTAAATCTACTCGCTGATGGTCTCGTTTACCATCAGCGAGTAGATGTAGGTCATATTAAGTCTTCAGTACTAAATTGAGACTGTTTCATAAACAGTTAAAAGTTCCTCCCTCACTGGGTAAGACACCATTTTCTTTCAGCGCAGCCCAGATTATTCAAAGCGTTGATTCAAAAGAATGATGTTCTTACTCCCAGCAACACGTTCAGATGTTTTGCTCCACATGAAAGCGTTCTTGAGTTTCAACTATTTTCGTGTTGGCATATTCACACTGCAAATATGAACAAATGAGCAAATATGTGTTTATGCAAAAACATTTGAAAAGGGCATGAACTGTGGCCATACAGGCTAACTAGCTACAGTGTTAACCAGGGGGGCAACTCCTCTGGTTGTATAGAAGTCTATATAAATGACTCTACTTCTCTCTTGATTTATTCCCTCAGTAAACATTGTAAACATGAGTTTATGTCTCAATCTCTAGTTTCACGTCTTCTTCAATAAAGCATGATGTTCATTTAGTAAATTATGCTCATTTAGAGTCAAACAGACCATAAAGCAGGGGATGCTTTAGGGCGGGGCTACAAGGAGATTGACAGGTCACTACCGCTACCAGAGCCGTATACTTCATGACATAGTAACATAACTCCTCCGCAATCCAAATATGGTCATGTCTATTCACTGGTTGCAGAAAAAACATGGTGATGGCCAAAATAAGGCTTCAAAACGTCAGTCTATGAAACCAATGTCCTGACGACTACGTCCACCTTTTGTATACAGTCTACGCTACATTCAGACAATACTCATCACAACATCAACACCAGCCCGCAGTTTGGTCTCTCAACATTTAATCAGCTGGTTACATGACCAGGATTCATTAGTAAGTAGACATTTGTATATATATACAGCGAGGAGTCCTGTAAATAGACGGGTTTAGGAGGAGACACTTGATTTTCCCTCATAACGTTGTATTCAGTGATTATGGAGAAGGAAGAAATGTTGTCTCTAAGTGTACTTCTGTCTTAATACCATGAGCGCTTGATTAAATAATAATTTTATTAAATAATATATTAATTCATAATCCAGGCTGGTGGTCAGGCTGTTGACTGCCTTGGATGTCTGTTGACATGTCTGGTTTTAACATATGTGCTGTGTTTACTCCTGAATTTGTCATGCTCCTGAATTTGCAGCAAAAGAAGAAAAATAAAGTCCACAAAAACCACCAGACAGACAAACGTGACTACGCGCTCCAAATTAAAAGTGAAGATGTCACATTACTTCTTGTCTCCTTAGTTGAGATGCATTCTGTTTCCAAAGAGCTCATAAGAAAGTCCTGTGGGTCTTAATGATTCATGTGGATGTTTTATTGTGGTGCGCAGCATGTCAATAAGGCATGAAGTCGGAGGCTGTAAAGTCACAGGCTATCTGATCGGGGTTGACTGTTGTAGGTCACATGAAGGGCGGGTTTCATTTGCTGCTCCCACTGGGATTTTACACGTGACATTACAGCAATACGGGGAGCCCTTGACTGAGGTCAGCCTATCTCATAATCAGGAGGTTAACCCACATGACAGACTGTGTATAAGTAGTGCATCACCCATTGATTGGTGGATTGTAGTTTTGCAGCTTAGAGTTTGGCATTCTGCCCTTCTCCTTCTTGGTTTTTGGCTGTCGCCGACTTGACTTTTTGCAATCAGTGACACGAGAGGGTGAAGCTAAGTACAATCACCTTGTAGCTCCGCCCTAAAGCATCCCCTCCTGTATGGTCTATTTCACTCTAAATGGACCATAATTCACAAAATGAACATCATGCTGTATTGAAGAAGACTTAAAAGTAGAGATTGAGACATAAACTCATGTTTACAATGTTTACTGAGGGAATAAATCAAGAGAAGTTAAAATAAATGTCTTATAGCGCATTCACACCAAAAGAGTTGCAAATCTTTCGCGCAAGTAGATTTCATGCAAAGTCAATGCACAGAATGGTTGCGAACAATGGCGCAAAAATTCATGTGCAAATTTTCAGTAACTCACGCAAGTGAAGCGTTGCAAAGATTTGCTTCGCTTTTGGTGTGAACATGGCATTAGACTTCTATACAATCAGACTTCCTTACACCCCCTGCTGGTCATTGTTGAGAATACAAGTTTAGGGAACTTTACTTTTCAGACCTGGAGGACTAACCCCCCCCCACCCCCCCCACACACACACCTGGGCTCCAACTCTCTGCTGCGCGTCCAGAGAGTCCTGCATCTCCAGGAGGCGTGTCCTCAGCGGCGACCCCTCCCCTTCGTGACATGTCTCCACCAGGACGCGGTGCAGCTCTTCGTGGTGGGCGTGGCTCAAGGCCTGCAGGGCCGCCTCCTGCTCCTCGTTCTTCATGTTCAGGGAATAAATCACCTGGAGAGTGTCGACAACAGACAAGGAAAGATTGAAGCGTTATTGCACACACGAAACGTACGTTCGGCCAACGTGCTGCTTTGCGTCCGCTCGACTGACTCCTGATTATGGTCATATCTCATACTGACGTGCCTTTTACCGTCTGTGTTTTTTTTAATGTTTATTCAGTACTCTTGTTCACTGTGTTTTCTAGTCTTGCTTAATTAGTATATTTTTTAGAAAGTCCGCCAGCGCTTTCTTCGTGTGTTTTTTTTAGAGTTTTCTGTCCCTCATTTTGAGAGATTTGAAGAGGTTGTGCATTTATGTAGTCTTCCCCTATTTTTGGAACTAACTGCAGAATAATTTAAAACAAGAGCAGCCAGTTATTGTTGAGTTTGAGCTGACATTGAAAGATGTATTTGCAGATTGAGTAATAGATGTTTCCCCTTTGCTAAGAAAAGATTAAAATTGCCCTCCTTATTTCATTTGTAAGACTATAAAATTGATCTTTTTTATGGACTATCGATTCACTGTTTTCCCCCCCCACTTTTTACATGACTGATATCCCCGTGTGCGGATAGTTTTCAATTTTGCCTTCTTGGTCTCCTTTGGAAAACAACCTGCTTACAGTTCCCATCCACGTGGATTCAGGTGATCCGCTCTGTGTGTGTGTGGGAGTGCATCACAAACAGAAGGAAAAGACTGACACCAACACTGGTCCACAAGCACAGGGCTTTTTTTTTGGAGCCAGCATCATAAGAACTGGCAGCTTTGCGAAAGCAAATATCAGACTGACAACGGTCTTGACGTGGAAACACAATAATCACCCAAACACAAATAACAGAGGTTAAACAACAACACGGGCAAACAGCATGCTGTGAGTTAAAGCAGTCCAGTGATTCTCCTGCCTGTCAGCATGTGCGGAGGCCCAATATAGTCTGTGACTAACACCTGAAATATGGCCCGTTTCTCCCCCACTATACACTGTACCCTCCACGCCATCTCACAGTGTCTTCATCTGCTCCTACTGACCCTGATGGCTCACTTACACATACAACCGCAGAGGTGTGTGTGTGTGTGTGTGTGTGTGTGCATGTTTATGGGTGTACGCATGGGGGGACGCATAGGCTCATATTTTACCCGGACGCCTCTCTGTCTGCAGCACATAGCTGGCACAGCACTGCTGGACATTCCCTCTGTGTGTGTGTGTGTGTGTGTGTGTGTGTGTGTGTGTGTGTGTGTGTGTCTGTGTGTGTGTGTGTGTCTGTGTGTGTGGTCTCGGAAATTGTCACGCTCCTTTAATCTACGTCGTATTTCTCATAAATTAGCGACCGATAACGATGATGGATGGGACACATTTCAGAATCCCGTGCTCCAATTCAGGAGCGTCGCTGTCCGTGAACTTTGACCTGTGACTCAAGAGGATTCTGACTCGCGGGCATGGTTCTGGTCCAGAGTGAAGAGCAAGGAGGGTGAAGAGGAAAACATAGCAGGAGGTGTACGCTACATGTCTATATGTGAGCGTCCGAACATTATACCCGTACGTCCATCTGGGAAGCCTCTACACAAATTTGTCCGCACAACAAACAAAACAAAGCACCAGCGAGGTTGCATGCTGATGCTGCCGTTTGTGTTCGGCCCAAAGGTGTTGGATGGGGGGGGTTGAGGTTGAGTCCTCTGAATCACCAAACACACCCAGACTAACAAACATTTCACTGGATAACCCTTAAAGATCCATTGTCGGAGTGCAAACGGCTAACAGCTAACGTAGCTACCAGTACACACACTGCTGTACACATAGCCTTATACTTGAATACACTTGACACTTTAACATTACACTTGCCACTTTCACACAACACTTACACTATTTTTGGTATTTTGATATGCTACTGTTTCAATGTAAATATTCATTCATCCATTCATCCTCATTTATTGCACTGCGTTAACTGTTAAATGTGTATTGTTAAATGTTAAATGTATGCACCTTCCCGCCAGGACAAATTCCTTGTATGTGTAAACATACATGGCAATAAATGGTTCTGATTCTGATTCTGATTCTGATTCTGTACGCCTCACGCGACCGAGTTGCCGCAGACAGCTAGGCGATCTTTATTTTATTTTTGGCCACATTTCATGAAATATAAATTAAATATATATTATGAAATTTATGAAAATCAATTTCATTTACGTACTCGTGATCAACAACTTTCTGGCTAATGTTGGCTTAAGTTAGCAAACTTTACAATTAGATTAATGTGTACCTGAGATGAAGTCAGACTCTCCTCTACTGGTCTTACTGTTGCACTAAGTTTCAGCGTTTACCATTACCTGGTAATAAAAAAGTAATAAAAGTATCTGTTCACTTGTTAGCATAAACCACATCGCTGAAGTTAGCTTCTAATTTGTAGCGTCCTACAAAGAAACCAAACACAATGATGATATTTAGCCACCCATTTGCAACACATATGACTGTGAACAAGTATTGAACATTGCCTTTAGGTTGTTTATAGCCAACGTTCAGACTTCATTTTATAATTTCAGTGCCATAAGGCAGTGTCACACTTTGATTCCCCTTTTGGGGTGTAAATTCAGCTCTGGTCAGAGAGTGGCAAGAGCCTCTTGCTACTGTAAATCCTGCCTCAAGATCCCCGCATTGATCCCGCCAGTCGATAGTGTTATTCATGTGGCCTCGCGAGCCGGTGCCGTGCTTATTGACAATAACTTCATAGTCAGCAAAGCATGAAATTAATATTCTGTCTACAGTGTGTAAAGGAGCGCTGGGACGAAGCTTTTTTTTTTAAACAGGGGTGAGATGTGGAGTGGATGGTTGGTGAACAGAGTAGAGGTTAGGCAAAGAGACAAGCAAGCACACACACACACACACACACCAAAGAGGGTACCATTTATTCTGAAGTACAAAGCGGGGACATTGTGACAGCTTAAGCTAGATAAGTACAGCAAGTCAAACAGACAGAATTAGAGCTGCCAATCAAACGTGTTGGCATATGTGTGCATCCTTTAATGTGCCACTGTTGATCTCCGCGAGTCACGTTAAAAGACTCTCCTCTGTGTATTCATGCGGGCAAGCTTATGTGAACATTCACAACAGCTGGGCGGTACGTGGTCGACCCTCGCTTTCTTCCTGTTGGCTTGTTCCGCCACGTAAACACACTCCGGCGTGCTACCGGTTTATCTTTAGCAGCACCCATTCAACCGGGGCGGACCACTTTCAGTGGCAAAGGCAGGGAGGGGGGGATGGGGAGCCGTGAAATTCAAGCAGAAGTGTAGACGGGCAAGAGGGGGATTGAGGGACGGGCCGACGTGAGGAGGTGTGTTAAGTACAAGTGTGTGTGCACCAGCCTCCCCCACGCACACAGAGAGCAGAGGTTAATAAATATATAAGGTTACCACAGCTGACCCATTTCCCACTTCCACTCCACTCCACACCCCCTGCAACACTCAAATAAACCGTGTGTCACATGCCCGGCATCCCAAAGCCCAGAGAAAAAAAGCTTACACCAAATATCGGATTTGATGATTCTTATGTTTCATCAGCGCTGTGGGTTTCGGATTTATTCACTGCAGGTCAAAAGAGCCCAACCAGGCTGATGGGGGTCTTGCGTGAAGTTTCAAGAGAAGCAAATCCGGGCTTCTTCTTCTGGGTTTTTTCCGGGTTTATTTCAGGATGAAGGAGGTCGAAGTACTCGGCTGGCAAATTCCCCTAACAAGCACAGACACAAGTGCTGCCCCCCTCCCCCCCCCCCCCCCACCCCACCCCACCTCATCTGTTGTCATCTTTGTTTTTGCACGTCCTGAGAAGAAGCTCTCTGAACAACATGCTGCATATGCAACTGCAGCACGCATCGCATCACACACACACAAACACACACACGCACGCACCTACAGGCTACACAGAGGTGAGCCCATAAGGGAGGGTGGGAACTGCACAGTCATCAGTAATTGTCATAGCTTAACAAGCGATGGGTCATGCCCTGCTTCTGTAAGCATTATTGTGCACCATGAGAGAGAGAGAGAGAGAGAGAGAGAGAGAAAGGGAGAATCCCCGTATAGCAACGCTTGCTGCACAGAAAGCCAGAGTCCCCCCCCCCCCCCCCTTATATGAACGTTATTGATTACTCAACTGATTCATCCCCCCACACCACCACCAGCTTCTTCCATGTTTGCTGCAGTTTCATATCACTGATAATTGATACCTCTGGGTACCTGTCTCGTTATCTGTTGGTCAGACAAAAAGAAAATGTGTTCTGGCTGCAATATTTGATGTGCAGTTCTCTTTACTCTCATTATTTCCTCTTTTTTTGTTAGAATCATCTGAGCTACAAATCAATGCATGGTGAAGATGATCCATACGTCAACTGATAATCACATCACTCCTAATTGATGGACCTGAAAGGTCGGCTCTCAAATAGCTGGAGCTCTGCAGCCTAAAGCCCCCTAAAGCTCTCAGTAATGTCTGATTACTGTGTCAGTCACAAGGACGAATGAAGCCAAGTTTCCCAATCACTATCCCGAGAGATAACGATGAATCGCATGTACGATTTCAATGTGTATGTACAGCACTATATCATTTTCACACTATAGGTTTTTGGGGTACTTCTCTTTTCAGACTGTTTATTATTTTAATATCCGTGGATCAATTTTAGATGTATATAAGCATTTACATTTATTTTGGTAGTGATGATCCATTGTTGTCCCTCGAGGTAGCCCCATTATATATATATATATTTATTTATTTATCTCACAGGATCATTACAGGGTGGCCTTCTCAATATGTTATTATCTAGGTGAGATGGCAGATACAGTGAGGCAGCCATCAGATCATCCAATCAGCTTGACGGACCCCCCCCCCCTGTCAGTGGCGGCTCCTACCTTGGTGAGCTGAGCGATCTTCTTGCACATCTTGCCGTGCATCTGGTAGTCGTACAGCTCCTGCTCGATGTTCGGGAACTCTGCCGCAGTCCCGTTCACCGCGGAGCCCGGCCCGGTGGGCTGTGCCGCCTTACCGGCGCCCGCTGAAGAAGCCATCATTTAACAAAACACCTTACACCCCGCACGAACTTCCCTTGCACCACCGGAGGATGGTCACAAACGATCCCGCCGCCTCTCGGATGTACAAATCCCCACCCCAGATAAAAATCGTGTCAACTTTCCTGCTCGCGCACCTCATTCGTCCGTCGGTAGCCCCCCTCCCGTCTCGAGCGATTCGCTGGGGAACATTGGGCAGTAGGTCGGCGGGGTCTCTCCTCGCGCGCTCCGGTCGCTGCTGCCCCCCTCTCCCGCTGTCTCCCGCCCGGTGATCGCGGAGGTCACACGCTGGAAGTCCATCGGGGACGCGCTCGCGCCGACCGACCCCTTCCCCTGCTGACAACAGATACTGTTTGTGTCCTCTTCTTTCTTTACTCTAGGAGGGAGCGCTCGAGGATGAAGGCGTACAGCCCGACCACCTGTCTCGCGGCAGGGGCGGAGAGGGGCGTGTGTATCCTATGGAACATTACCGGAGACAGCGCGCGCGCGAGAGAGAGAGAGAGAGAGAGAGAGAGAGAGAGAGAGAGGGAGGGGCGCACTGCTGCAGTGCTGCCCCGCCCCTACCGGCGCTGCTGTATCAATCACCGTGCGGTGGGAGAGGGGATGGGGGGGGGGATTTTACTCCAGCAGTCCGATAAACAAACACGTGACCGCTGCTTCTTTCTTGTATAAACGTCATCTCGGTTCGACACATCTTGCACTACTACCACAACAAATGCTCTCAAAACTATTTGTCTCCGAACTTGATATATATGTGCAGCCGTACCCTGTATGCACAGACTGTCATTTATTTCCCTCAGCTATAGACCCACTGGAGAGCTTAAAGTACCAACCACAAGAGCACATTCTCATGCACAAGTTGGCACATACACGTACCGTCCCAAACTCTTCAGCATTTTAGGTGTGTTGTTCCATAAAGTTCGGGGGACTTGCAAGAAAACATTTAAATTCAAAATCGACCCGGTGGAGGCCAAGCTCTACACAAACTAGTCCCTAAAGCTCCAAAAACCACACATTACCACACATTCCTTGATGTAATTTGGGAGCATAATTTAATTTGAATCGTACACTGTAAATAAGATGTAGAGGTAGTCATCATGACATCACGCTTCCCGTTTTTGAAGCCTTGAGTCCCCTTCTTGGATTACGGATTAATTTATTTTACTAAATGGATATCGTGCTGTATTGAAGAAGACTTGAAACTAGAGATTGAGACATAAACTCATGTTTACAATGTTTACTGAGGGAATAAATCAAGAGAGAAGTAGGGTCATTTTCTATAGACTTCTATACATCGGTTGCTAGTAACTATGTTTGCGACAAATGTAACGTTTTCTCACCTGATGTTTTTTTATCCAGCAAGGAAGCGAAAAAACGAGTGAGACTGGTTGTTCATTTGAGTCATCCAGACTTTTGGGTTCGTAGTCTCTCTTGTTGTATATTTTCACAGTTTTACTTCAACAGTTTCACCACTAAATTAAACTTTCTCGACGTGCAAAATTACCTTCAAGATTTGATAAACGTTATATACAAGGTCCCATGGTGGTCAACCAGAAGGGGCGTGACTTTGTCTGTCTATTGCCAGGTAGATGCCCATGTCTTTCAAAGTCCAAGTCCACATTAGTCACACTTCTGGCCGTCCTGGGAGACAGATCTCTCCTCTATTGGTTTCTCCCCCCCCCCCCCCCCCCCTTTGTTTCCAACAAAGTTTTTAAAACCCACAATTTTACAATCACCATCACGTGGCAACGGGCTGTCAAGCTCTCCTTCTTCATTCTTACATCAGTTATCAGATATCCAACCAAGTGCAACACCGTGAATGCCTTCGAGGAGAGACTGTCCGAAAGTGTGTGTGTGTGTGTGTCTAATACCCATTAGTACGATGTATTGCTTTTGAGAGTACCAAAAAAATGCCAAAGCTCTTGAAGAGAGATTGGTGAGGCAGAGGGGGATGCTCTTCCCCCCTCTTTTTGAGCATGGCCTCTCGGAGCAGCTAGAAACAGTTGTATCTTTAGAACGACACATCTTCCCACCTAGTTTGGTTGTAGCATACTGAGGCCTAAAGACATGGCCGCAGGATTACTAATGCAGGACTGGTCGAGCATAGCCCCAAACAAATGATGAAATTAGTCAAATAACCACATAGTGAACCTGGAGCTTCAGGGGACCCCAGGGGGTCTGGGTGTCTGTATTTTATGGAGCTACTCAGGCTATCCGTATTGGACTGTGCTCTAACAGAATGAGTGCACGGTAATGTGAAACGGTAGTTTAGCACTGGGGGCGTTTCCCCACTGTACAGTATGCGTCCATGAATTTGCAGAAGCGCTAAAGACAATTTTTTCCACCTCATTCTGGCTCAGGCCATAGCAGGTGTACGGACTAATGGAGAGAATTTTTGCTCATTCATCCACCAGCATAAATATTTAATATGATGATACACCTCTCCGATAGGCTCACATACGCAGGTCCCAAAGCAGGAGCCCGAAAGAGCATCCTCTATATTAAATTGATTTCCAGAGAGAGAGAGAGGGCTGTCGGTGCCCTATATATCCGTGGAGACGCTTGTTCCTGCACTTTCCAGGGGTGAGCTGTCTGTTGTGACCCTTGACATCACAACGTTTAGTGATTGATTTCTTTCATCCAACTGAAATGAAACCTCACGATTTTCTGGTAAACTGATTCATATGATAATTATTTGGTGATCATTTGATCTGTAAAATGTGTCCAAAGGTCAAAGAAGATTCACAATGAAAACAAAGAAAGGTAGTAGATCTTAATTTGAGAAGCTGTTACTTTTTTCTCCAAAAAATGCTTAAACAGTGAATCAATCATCAAAATAGTTGCCGATTAATTTGTGACTGACTGATTATACAGCTAATTTGTTGTTGTTTCCGCCCTCCTACATTTGTAGGGCACAGCTACAGTTAAAAAATAAATAAAACGTTTGTAGTTTGCACTTTGTAGTTTGGCTTTCTTGAAGAAATTGCATGTTCTTGATTCCTGTTGTTCTGAGTTTGTAGGTCTTATGGTTAAATCACTTATTGTAAATCGCTTTGGATAAGCGGCAGCTTTAATGTAAGATACGCCTGCCAGGATAAACTCGGGGCTAAAAATGTAAATTAGTAATCACGTCTCAGTTCTCGCGAGAACAGTTGAATTTGAAAACCGGCGGCAGTGTTGCGAGAGGAGAAGTGAAGAAAAGGTACCTTTCTAAAATTCACAATACGTTTACTTGTCGTGTATAGTACTGTATGTGCTTTAACTGCTGTGGTGAAGGGTGCTGTAAACGTTATCCCGGACGGCTGAGGGCGTTGGCGTAACTTAAGCTCGGTAACGGCGCTTCTTTCCCTGGGAGTTGTAGCGAGGTGGAGCTTTGAGCTAATGAGACTCCGGAGGCGAGCGAGCTGCTGCCGTTAGCATTCAGTTACAACCGGACTTTGTCAGTCGCTGTTGGGAAAGCGTCTCTGCTGTTTCACCGATTCTCTCTTGTTCTCCTTTTAATTTGGATTTCTGTGCAGGAAAGATGACCGCAGACAATGAAATTGACATTAAAGAGGCGTTTCAGCGCGCGCAGAAGGGCCACAACAACAAGGCGAAGCTGGTGGCGAGCCTGAACAGCCGCTACAACAAGGTGGGTGCGGTGTGCTCGTAGTTTAAATCCATGTCTGCAAAGTTTGTTCCGGTAAAGAATGTATGAATATGATCAAATCACATCATTTAAAAAAGGAAATACAAGTGTTTTTAAAGCATCTTTTAGCAACAGCATAATTCAAACTTTACCTTAAGACATTACAAAGACAAGGCAAAAAAACAAAAAGTGGCAAAAAAAGTTGGATGTGATGACCAGAAACTGAAAGCTGCTTCTGTGTTTAGCTTTGGCCCTGGGGCATTAAATTAATCCATGAGCAGCCAGATTATTTATTCTGTTGTGAATTAATATTGCCAAAACCCATAACTTTGGTTTCAGTTATTGCCCATTTCCAAAAGTTAAACTATTGTTTCTCCTGGTTCCGTCCGTTGTCTCCTCTTACCGATGACACCCTCCGTCTGCTCAACCAGCTCGAGGACAAGACGCTTTTCCACGAGGAGTTCGTCCACTACCTGAAGTACGCCATGATTGTCTACAAGCGTGAACCCACGGTGGAAAATGTCATGGAGTTTGTTGCGAAGTTCGCCACGAGTTTCCTGTCTCCGCCGAAGACGGCTGAGGACGGGGAGCAGCCGGAGGCTGAAGAGGGGGACGAGGAGGAGGAGGAGGAGGAGGAAGAAGATGATGATCCTGAGGATGATCATCCATTTTTGAGTTTCCTTTTCAACTTCCTGTTGGAGGTATAAACATTCAGGGAATACAAGAGATCAATCTGCTGTACAAAGATGTGATTGATGCGTCTGCTGTCTTATAATCATATTTTGTCGCATCCCATCTGTCTCCTCTTGTTCCATGTTGGATCATTTCTCTGTCCCACTTGTCCTCTTTCCTTTGACACGTCTCTCCTCGGCACCATCTCCCCCATCCCATATCTCACTCTTCTTTCTGCACCTCTTCTACCACACCCTTTGGTTTTTCCTGCCTTTCCTTTCCCGTCAGTCCCACAAAGCCAGTAGCCATGCGGTGCGTTTCCGCGTGTGCCAGCTGATCAACAAGCTGCTGGGCAGCATGGCGGAGAACGCCCAGATAGACGACGACCTCTTTGACCGCATCCACCAAGCTATGCTGGTCCGCGTCACCGACAAGTTCCCCAATGTGAGGATTCAGGCCGCTTTGGCCATGACGCGTCTACAACAGCCAAAGGATCCCGACTGTCCAACCATCAACGGTTTGTTTTTTTGTTTTCCGTCCCCCGCCTGCTGTGAAATACGCTGCCTTCAGTACTTAATCCTCAACGTAGCCTTTGTTTTGTGATTTTAATATGTATGTTCTTCTATCGTTCTCTTTGGCCCTCTAACTGTCTAACGCTCCATTTCGTTTTGCTGTTCAGCTTACATGTTGATTCTAGAAAATGATACGAACGCCGAGGTGCGACGCGCCGTCCTTTCCTGCATTGCGATGTCGCCTCGCACCCTCCCCAAAGTACTCAAACGCACCCGGGACATCAAAGAGAACGTCCGCAAGCTAGCCTACCAGGTAGCCGCAAACGCGGTCGAATGATCCAAGTACATCAGCAGACAGCAACATAATAAAGTTGCTTAAACACTGTGATTTGGGGTTTAACTTTTTCCCTTATTGTTTTCTGTTGAAAGGTTCTGGCCGACAAAGTTCACATCAAAGCGTTGACCATCGCACAGAGAGTTGTTCTACTGCAGCAGGGTCTCCACGACACCTCAGGTAACAGTGATTTCTGTACCCGTGTCACATTACATTTATACAGACACACTTTTCAATTCAAGTACGTGCACATTTTAGTAAACAAAAAGCTGAAACAAACGTGATCAGGTAGTCTGTTGAATTATTGCCATAATTCATTGTCCATCGAGTGTTTGCTTCAGTTCTAATTTTCACTGAGGCCATTGAAGACGTCTGATTGGTTGCGTGTGTTGCAGAAACGGTGAGGGAGGTGGTTTGTTCTCGTCTGCTGCCGGCCTGGATGCTCCGGCTGGAAGGTAACTTCACAGAGCTGCTCCACCGGCTGGATGTAGAGAACTGTGCCGAGACGGCTCTGGAAACGCTGCAAGCCATCTTCAGACGCACGCCCACTGAAGAGCTGCTGCAGAACAAAGTGCAGCTCGACGACAGGTACACTTCAACCCCCCCCCTCCCTCTTGTCACGTCTCTAGCGGGTCATCGCGTCATTCATGAAATGTCCCTGTTGTCAACAGGAAGCTGGTCCCGGTGGACTCTTTGTCCTGTGAGAATGTGCTTTACTGGAGAGCTCTATGTGAGTTCATCAAGGGTAAAGGAGACGACGGTGAAGAAATGTTGGAGCAGGTGTTACCAGACGCTGCCACTTATGCCGACTACCTCTACGGGTGAGAGAAGAGACGATTCACAAAGTGTTTATTCTTGTAGTTAAAAGTAAGTTTTCACAATTGTCCAAGTCTGTCTTAAAACGATAGTGTGGGTGCCCATATGGTCACTGAAACAGGTTTTTTTTTATTGTTCATAAGGGGTAAACTTCATACTGCACTCAGTAATCTCACAATGACTTCCAAATATCAGCGTGAATCACAGAGGGCTTTCTCACGCATTTACACTTTGAAATCCCTGGACTGCATCAACGTAGGCGCATTCTGCTGTTTTACCACTTGCCCAGTGGATGTGACGCTATAGTCGCTATCTGCTCATAAAAGTCACTTCTTGGCACATTTTAAATCAGTGAGCAGGTGCAGGTTTGTATGACTGGCTGGCTGCCATCTCCAATGTTGCATTCATGACTGTGTTACCGCTTCTCTGACTGCTCCTGATGGCTGTTGTCCACCTCTGAGTTGTGTGGCTCTCGCCCGTTACAGATATCTGAAGGCGGTGCCTTTGCTGTCAGAGGAGCAGAGGGCCGACTTCAACCAGCTGGAGCTCGTCATGACCAAGGAGTTCATCTCCCAGCAGCTCATCCGTCTCATCGGGTGTCTGGACACCAACGAGGAGGGCAGCAGGTGAGATGAGGGCCAGGGGAAGCTTCACGTTGTGGCTGGACTATAATTCAATATGACAATTAATCATCTTTCAATGGAATCATATCGCGATGAAATTACATGGTGAGATATTGTGATACACAATTATGCCATCAGAATTGATAATAACAAGAACAGACTAAATCCAATTTCTCAGAAAATCTAATGATCTAATGATGAAAATAAAAATAATCAGTACACGCTATATCGTGATAGAGATTTAAGGAGTCCTGAAAATATTTGCTTCGTTAAGAAACCTTTATTCTAATATTTCAATAGAATGTGTTTGTTTAGTTTGGTCAGATGTTGCGTGTCCATAATTCAAAACAGCTCCAGCCCTATTTTGTTTTGCTTGCCAAAAATGTTGAATGTCGAGGTGTTCGGAGACAGACTTATTTTATGTTGCACGTTTCTATTGTAGGAAGCGCGTGTTTGCTGTCCTGCAGGAGATGTTGGCTCTTCCACAGACTCCCTCCTCCCTGGTCTCCCTTCTCACGGAGAAACTCCTCACCCTCGTTCCTGACGACCACAGACGCATTCAGACTGTAAGTTTGACTCTGTCGCCGCTGTAAATCTAGTGACTGACACACACACACACACACACACACACACACACACACACACACACACACACACACACACACACACACACACACACACACACACACCAATGAGGCAGAAATCAGAATTTAAAAGCTGAGGTTTATTTCTCACTGCTGTGCTGATTAACTAATCTGTCCTCGTGCTACTAAAGGTCTTTTGTGTTTGCGATGTTCCTAAAATAATAATAATAAATGTTTCATCCAGCAGTGGGTCGATGTCTAAATAAGTTGTTTTTGTTCACGCAGGTGGCAGAAATCATCTCGGATGTGAGGGAGCCCATCATGGTGGCCAGTCGGCCGGTGGACCAGAACATGAGCCGTCGGCAGCAGGTCCAGGTGAGGGCCAGATGCACTTAGATCCAGAAATGTCAAAGCCGAATAACTAAATACATGAAAGGTTTCTTACTAAAAACTCCTCCCTGTTCTGTGCTCTGTTTGCGGCTATTTGTCCGCCACTCTGATCCTCCAGCAGATGGTTTGTGTTTGGGTGAGGTGGTTGGCGCATAAGCCAATATGGTCTTTGCTTCGAGAGGTCCTGTGGTTTTCTCCTTTCACATTTTTTTCCAAAGGATTGGCAGAAAGGGCTGTCTTTAAGAGGCTCAGTCAGACCGTGAAGATACTGGTATCGTAGCATAACTAGACAACATTTCGTGCTGGCTTGGCGAAGGAAAACTGGCATGGTGATTTTTCAAAGGGGTCCCTTGGTGAGCCCTAAACCTCCTTGGAATTCCATAAACTGGTTCTGACTGGAAAGCTGAGACTGGTGTGGATCCACCGGTGTTCACGTGTGATGATGTTATTCCTCATAGTAGCAACACACTGTAGTGAGATTATTTGTAAAATGACCTAATGTGACCTGTGGGAAAATCACAGCCACAAGCTAGAGACCTGGGTAATTCATAAGGATGTATGGCTTTACTTACATACCCTTATATTAACAATAACGGAGCAGTTTCCAGAACAGAAGCGCTCGCCATCTAATCGCCAAAAAAAACAATTCTTGCAGAAATCTCCACATTTTTAAAATGCTCTCCAAACATTATGGATTCTTAATCAAAGCATGGAACTATATTCCTGAAGGTCTTAGTATCTAAGTATTTCTGGTTAGACACTAACCACTATTGGTTAACCCTAACTGGTATTTTGAAAGGATCATTGTTATCAATTTTTGAAAAAAAAAAGATTAAATTATGAGTGGCTGATGCTATCACATACTTCTATCATAATATTCTTAGCCCTCATAAACTCCCTCAATTTATTTCAAAGAATGAATACAATTTGAATCTGATTTATCTCAAGTGGATCTTGCGGTTCCCAGCTTCCAGATGGAGTACACCACGCTGTTGGCCTGCTATCGGCCCCTAAAGAGGCCCCGCCCCCCCTCTCTAAAAGACACATGGGGTCTCTAAGGCTTCAGTGGAAGTCGCTGGTTGCCAAGGAACCCAAATGGGCACCAGGTGTATCATAACGCCCGTCCCTTTGTGTAGCGGCGTCCTCTCTGTCATAGAGGCGATGTCGGCTCCAGAGGGCCGTCACCTGGCCCACAGCCCCAGGTGTTGTTTTTTTTTCCTGTAAATGGAGATGCAGTCGCCTGTCTCATAACTGAACAATCCCCCTGGAGTGTATTTCAGCTGAGGAATGACTCTCCCTTCCTCCGCTCACGTCCCCATCTCCAGCTGGCAGAGGTGAAGGTGAGCATCTTGGAGGCCAAGCAAACCCTTGAGGACTCCATCGCCGCCCAGGACTTCGGCCGCGCCGCAGAGCTGAAGGACTTCATCACCGAGCTCGAGAACCGCCGCAACCAGATCCTCCAGGAAAACGCAGAGAGCAGCCAGCCGGCCGACAAGGAGATCTGCGCCGAGAAGGTGCATAATCATAACATGTTATTTATTTACCCGTTGTGGTTGAAGAGATTTTCAAAATCATAATGGGGAAATGGTTTCACACCTTCTTTGGTTTTCTCTTTTTTCAGAGCGACCCGGAGACTCTCCTGAGATGTCTAATAATGTGTGCAGAACTACTGAAGCAGATGAGCATCAAGGCGCGAATTGGTCCAACCATAAGCGCCTTAATGTCCTCGCTGGTAAAATCTCACACATCATATTTTTCCCTTTGACATGACCGTTAGACATCAGGCAAAGCCATTGTTTCTTTCCTTATTCATTCACGTATCTATGTTCATCTCTGTGATTGGACAGCATACGTTTCAGTATCGCACAACCTGACAGTTGAAATGTGATGCAATGTACAGCAAACCATGTGGATAATGAATCTGTGTATAAAACACTGGGACTGAGGCAGATTCTGACAATCAACGGCATACCTTTCTGCTGAATGTGTCTTTTTACAATGATCACTTTGTTCCAGCTCGTCTCTCAGGCTGCAACCTTCTGTACATAGTTAATGTTAAAATAGATTTATTTATTTTTTAATCAAAGGTTAAGTGTTTATTTACTTATAGTTAGTTTTCATCATCTGAATTAGAGTCTGTAAAAGTCGGCTGATGTCACTATTTCCCCCGTCTGTCAGGTCCTGCCCAGTATAGCCAACGCTCACCCTGCTGTCCGTAACATGGCCGTGGTTTGTCTGGGAACGTGCACGCTGCACAGCAAAGAGCTCGCCAAAACCCACATGGTCCTGCTGCTGCAGGTAATGTCATACATGAGTGTATAAACAGGCTTCATGTTAAAGAGGAACTAGCACCCCAAAAACACTTTTTCTTAGCCGAATCCCCTTTTCAGCTGTAATTGTAAATGTCTGTTTTCAGATCGCCCAGCTGGATGAGGTGAAGATCCGCATCAGCGCTCTGCGGGCCGTCATCGACCTGCTGCTGCTGTTTGGCTTCCAGCTGCTCTCCGAAACAGCCGCTACTCTGACGGCCCCGCAATCCCAATCACCAGACCGACAGGAGGAGGACGCTCCAGCGGCCGAGGAGAAGGGAGCTGCAGCAGAGGACACGGCGCAGAGTATACTCGTGATGCTGTCAGAGTTCCTGGACAGCGAGGTGAAATATGAACTCGATAAACAGATGTGTGCGTCTAATTATCATTACATTACATTTCATTTAGCTGATGCTTTTATCCAAAGCGACTTACATGATATACAGTAGACCGTAGACACAGCAACGGTGAGCAATTAGGGTGAAGTGTCTTACTCAAGGACACAACGACATGGACTGGCTGAGCCGGGGTTTGAACCTCCGACCCTCTGATTGAAAGACTGACTTGCTAACCACTGAGCCACAGTCGCCCCAATCATGGACGCAGTGGCGGGCCGTGCGTTTTCTCCCTGGGCCTTCAGCGCCGTCTGATATCGTAAACATAAATACGCGCATGACGGGATGCTCCATCATTAACGGACAATGCATGTAGTCCACATCAACATGAGCCAGTCACATTTAGTCATGACAAAATAATCCAACAAAAACTGCGGCACTAAAACTGCACACTCACGAGCACGAGCGACGATCAGAAGGAACGATATTAACTATCGTAAAATTCACCACCGCGCTCACCGAGGAGCCGCGATGGAAAACCCCTGCCTCTCCCACCACCTCCACAGCGCTAGCCGGCTAGCTGTGGGGAGGCTGTCCTCACTGGTCCATGGCCATCGATAGTTAGCACCGGCGCTATCTATCGATGGCCATGGACCAGTGAGGACAGCAGCGCCTCCCCAGTTGCGTTTCTGGAATAAGTTTCCATGCGTTTTAGGGCTGAAAATGTCTGCTCGACAGTGGCAGTCGATATTGGGATGGTCCCCTCCAAACATGCCTGTAACCCTCCCCGAGAAAGGCGTTGTCGGTAAATCCACCACCAAGTCCGTTTCTCCTCCTTCAGCCATTGAGTGTTAAAAAAAAAACTACACCAAGTAAAACACTAAAAATGTCATAACTTCTCTTATGTTTCAGCCTGAACTGTTCTTACTCCTGAGTCCTGCTAGCAGCTAGGTAGCTTTCTGCTGACTAGTCACGCTAGTCCACTGACCAATCATACGTGAAGGGCCAGTTTGCAGGCGCTGGCACGTCAAAGAATACGCCCAGCATGTCAAACTAGAGATCTGATTTGTTGAAGTCTATGACAATAACAACGACGTCCCCATGTACTTTAATCTGCTCTGCTTCCATAGAGACATAAAAGCTCTCCTTTACAAGCTGGAAGCAGCGCTGCAGGCTGGAGCAGCAGACGAAGACGGGAGCCGTGCAATGAGAAAATAAGCTAATAGGGAAAACTAATTATAATACATGTAGTGTGTTTGTGAAAAACAATTAAATTAGAAGGCTTAGCTGGCCCTGACTGCCCACCACTGCATGGACGTAATGTCGCCGAAGATGGGTTGATTGGATCGTCCGTGCGTGTGCATCTTTCAGGTGTCTGACCTGCGCACAGAGGCGGCGGAGGGCCTGGCCAAGCTGATGTACAGCGGCCGCATCTCCAGTGCCAAGATGCTCTCCCGCCTGGTGTTGCTGTGGTACAATCCTGTCACGGAGGACGACACCCGGCTGCGGCACTGCCTCGGCGTCTTCTTCCAGCTCTACGCCCGCGAGAGCAGGTCTGTCTTGCATGTTTTCACTCACTCACTCACACACTCACTCACACAAGCCGACTACGAGGATAACATTTATTAAGCCGGTGTTTTTTTCTGTCCTATTATTAGTGTATTACTTAGTCATTAAAGAAAGTGTCACAGTATATATATATATATATATATATATATATATAATATATACACACACACACACACACACACACACATGCATAATATAGGCCTCCTGCACATGCACAGACACTCAAGTGCATGCGCCCAAAAAAAACGGCCCGTTAATCATTTCCATATTTATTTTCTTTGCATTCATATTCCGCTCCCAGCGGTATGTTTTCATAAAAACAATGCCAAGCCTTTCAAAGCAGGTTTAAATAAGCTATTTAAAAAAAGAAATCCTATTTGAAAGGACCCCCCTCAGAGGTCGCTGCCAAAAAACTCTTCCAATACGGTGCGGTCTCACCCCAGCAAACGGGCTCATAATGATTCATTCGACGTACAAATGACGAAACATATTGGACATATTAACACACATAGCATGTACTCAATCTAGGGATGCTAGTCGATACTGCGTTAAATACTCGTACTCGCATCGGTTTCAATGGCCGATACCAAGAACCGATACTCACTCAACAGTATTTCACTACAACAAACTGGTCGCGCTTTGTGGAGAAGCAACCCCGTGGCGGAGCCGGAGACACTCTTCTCTGTCTCAACTGTCTCAACAGTCTCAACTTCTGAGCAGCCAATCACGCTATCCAAGTTGTTTTGCCGTCCAATCAGATGGCCAGTTTGTCTCAACAGCAGAATCTGGAGCCGCCATCTTGGATCCTCGCTACGCAGCGCTCACTTCTTTCAATAGACAGGATAAAAGTGAGACGCGAGTACAATACAAGACTTTATCGATATTGTGCTTATTAACCGGTGTTGCATACGTGTGTATGACATATTAGTGCTCATATTAGTGCTCTTGTTAGTGGCTGACAGCCCCGGAGTTACTTGTAATCAGTCCGTCCCAACGCGACGCAAATGTTTCGCGCGACCAGATTACATGTAAAGTCTATGCACAGACGCGTGTGGTTGCGACAGACGCAAATTTACGCCGGCGGCACGTTAGACGCGAGAGTTGAAATTTTCCATATTTAATACATCTATAATTGAGAAGCTCTGCGCGTCATCACCGCCGTCCTGCCGGTTTGAATCAAACGGCTGCTGATCCACCTGAAGTAGCGCTGGCAGCGGCCTCATTCAGACGCTGTTGTGCGGCTACGGATGATATTATTGTAGCCGAGTGTCTGTTGTGTGTCTATATTTGTAATTATAATAAAATGAAAACACGCTGCAGGGTAACTTGAACCACTTTTTTATCTCGTTCACACACGTATATCCCACAATTCCACTCCTCTTTTCCTTTCCGTTTCTCCCTCCACAATAAAAGCACCGGAAACATAACTTGGAACACAGCTTCCTATATAATTGCTCGATCCTTAATATTATCGCTTACATTATGAACCCGGACACGGGGCGTTTTATGGTCCGACATTAGAGGGACTTCCACAAGAAGTTTAAAGCTTGGGATAGCCTTCTGTTAATTTTGTACTATAGGCTTGACATAATCTGCAGAGGATAAAATAAAATCTGCCTCCAAATTAATTGCACTTTCATGGAGACCAAATCTAAGAAGTATCGGTATCGGTACTCGGTATCGGCAAGTACACAAATAAAAATATCGGTATCGGTTTGTAAAAAATGGTATCGTTGCATCCCTAATATATATATATATATAATTAGAGCATACCATTTTTTTCATAGACAATCAAGATCATTTTTTTTAAGTTTTATAATTCATCGTATAGCATGTCTTAAAAAGTAGTCAGAAAAAAATGTTCATGACCAAACTATCCTATGATTTTTATTATGACTTTTGTTATGAGATCTTTTACAGGGGGATAGTATGCCATGAAATAAATCATAGTACAGTATGTTATGACATTTCTTAGGTCAAAAAGTGTAGTGAGGTATATTATGTCAAAAGGTTCTAGTCTTAGTATGTAATATATTGTAGTTAAAGTAATAGCACTGTCTCTGTGCATTAGGGTTCACCAGGAGGTCGTGGAGGAGGGCTTCCTGCCCACCGTTCGGACTATGATGAACGCCCCGGCCACCTCTCCACTAGCCGAGGTGGACATCAACAACGTGGTGGAGCTGCTCGTCGAGCTGACTCGTCCAAGCGCGCTCATTAAGCCCTCAGCCAACACGGAGGTAAGAAACATCCCCGGAACCACAGTGAACCTTTTGTTATGGAGCAAACGACAAACGGAGGTGACTGAGTGCATGTGCCTGCAGGAGGTGTGTGTCCACGACTACCTGGCGGTGCGCATGTGTGGGGAGATGTTGAAGGACCCCGCCGCCCCGGAGGTGCGTCTCTACGCCAAGACCCTGAGCAACCTGGAGCTCAGCAGAGGCGAGAACGTGAGGAAGGACCTGCAGACGCTGCTGCAGCAGCTCGTTCAGGTACCGGGCCGCTGGCATGTTTGGTCCGCCGATGGCGCTCCATGAACGGTTACCGGATGTACTGGACTTATGCCGGTTCTTCCAGAGGGCAACATTCAATGTGCCAAGCTAAATTTCACGGCAATCCACTCAATAGACGCTGAGACATTTCATTCGAAACCACAGGCGTCAACCTCATGGTGGCGCTAAAGGGAAAGTCAGACTGGCATATTAATCCAATGTTGAGAGATCTCAGAATGACGTGGGCCCAACCCTGATTTATTTTATATTTTGAACGTCTTCCAGGCTTTTGGCTGAAATGTTTGAATAAACTAGGTATGTAAATAGTTTCAGATTGGGATTGGGCCAAACACTCGTACAGTTTTTCTACATCTAAGAATCTGCCTGTTGAAAGGCCCGGTGTTTAATTTCCTCCGTCCTGTTTCCTCAGGTGGTGAAGGATCGCGTCTGTCTCCGCGCTCTAGAGAAAATGGTTCATCAGCTCGCGGACGCACGAGAACAGGCCGAGCTCCTCAGTGGCAGCGCTCTCCAGCCGCTGGACGTCAACGCAGACGGTAACAACCCGGCGTCGCGCTGAACAACTGTAACCAGTGTCTCCTCCTCTGGATATAAATTTTCTGGATATGAATTTGCTGTCCTTATCCGTCCACAGAGGCAGCAACAGACGATCCATGTAAATCTGCCAAGAGGGCCAAAAGAGGTAACTAAGAAACTGCAGCTGTTCATAGTGCCACTTTATTGTTGGAGCTCTCCTCGTCTACCCGTCAGAGGACTCAGCACTGTGAGGTAACCCGAGCGCTTGTGTGCACAGGTCAGAGGAAAGTCAGCACAACCAAAGGGGGCCGGAAGCCGAGCAGAAGGGCCGAGTCCTCGGAGGAGAGGTGAGCGTTTTCACTCGGCACGAGGGAACGCGACGACCCTTTAGAATTACAAACATTATTAGATTGCTTCATTTTCACATTCTCGTAATCTTTTGGCCGCAGCGATGGAGAAAATGTTCCAGAGTCAGTTCCTGTGGTGCGTTCCTCACGGAGGGCGAAGACTGCAGCTCTGGAGAAGACCAAGCTGGACCTCAACACCCTCATCAACCAGGAGGCCAATGTGTCGTAGAAGTCGGGTCACTAACAGCTGACCCAAAATGTTACTTTTAACCAGTGTTCAAGTTCTGCAGTCTAATATAATCCAGAAATACTTTTGTAACTTGGAGCTATTTACCTTTGTATTTTATAGTCAAATTGATGTCAGTAAATGTAACTGACTCTTTTATATGTTGTCATTTTTCCTCCTTTAGTTCTGTCCTTGTATATGTCAATAAAAGCTCAGTGTGTATGTTCAACCGAAGATGTGCGTTTCCTCCATTAAGGAGCAATGTAAACTCTTACTACAATACTCAAATTGAAAAAGGTAAATATATATTTTAAATGGCTGAAATCACAGTGCATTGTTTTTTTGTTCAATTTGAGACGGTATCCAAGAACACTATATATACATATAAAAATGTTTAGCACTAAGCCATTTGGAAGCAATTATATATATTTTTGCTACAAATGTTACCAACACCTGAACCCTCTTGATCCGTATGTCATATTGGGCTGTGTTCTGCCGTGCTTCAAATACGGCGTTGGTCAGGTTCTAAACATCTGGAGGAAACATCTGACAGTCCAAGATGTTCCTTCATCCTTAGGTCAGCGTGGACCACAAAATGTATATAAGTGGATGTAGTCATTGTGATGTCACCCAATGGACTGCTCAAGGTGATCAGTGAACCAGGAAGTGCCCATATTTGGTTGTACACAGCTCTTGAACAGTAGCAACCTGTCAATCACCTTGTAGCCCCACCCTAAAGCATCCCCTGCTTTATGGTCTATTCAACTCTAATTGGACCATAATTTGCTAAATGATCATGCTTTATTGAAGAGGACACCATTAGGCAGTTGATCTGCTCTGTAACCTGAGCCTACAGAAAACCACCATCCAGCATAATCTTCATGAGTTCAACTAATCCCCTATTCACAAACCTAACTAACTTTTATGGTGTTCTAAAAAAAGAAAACATTCCATTTATTTTTTGGAGTAGTGTCTACTCCACCATGGAAATCATATGGATTGTGTTATTTTTGTCACTGAAAATCAAACTCGCTGGTTATTTCAAAAGAGTCTTTATTGTTACAGACGCCTCTTTGTTGCATCTGAAATAGACAGTATATAAAAACACATAAAGAAAATATACAACAGATGTTTAGCACCAGGTTCTTCAACAGAGCGCTGATCACAAGACTGGGCCGCCCCCCCCACGCCCCTCCTGCTGAAATGGCAAACATAGTCAGACTCACACTACAGGTTGAGGTTTTGACCTACAGCCAGACATCTTGGATCTACTTTCCTCTCACGCGACACCGATCCGAGGTTAGTGTTGACCGGTCGTCTCTGGCCTCGTCTACCACATGGTTGATATTTAAAGAGCAGTAGGCCGAGCTGAGCCCCAGTGGAGGTAGGCGTCTCGCCGAAACAGACACTCTAGGGAAACCTTAAACAGCAACACGTTTCCCACCTGCATTTAAACAGTAAATAATGCTAGTACGTTTGATGAAAACTATTTAATGCTATTACGACAATTAGGGATCTGTTATTTTTCTGCTTCATTGAGGAGAATAAAGCAGGTGGGAAAGAAAAGAGCGATATCATTTTAAGATCACATTACATGGCTATGGAAAAAACACAAAAAACTGAAGTAACATCCCAGGCCATCGGTACTTGTGTACATCCATTCGTCTTTCAGCAATAAAATAATTACTACATATGGATAAATCATCTGGGTTTGTATTGCACCAAATAGGTTCTCTAGCTTTACAGTAGGGGTTGGTAGTGGGACACGGGATGTGCAAAATATGGGGAAGGAATCTGTGTAGTGGGGGTTAATAATCTCAGATGGGATATTGCAAGAAGTAGATCCAACACCAACATACAGTATCTGCTTTGGGTAAAAAGGAGAAGATACACAAAGACACACAAAGATCACTGAACTAAAACGAGACAGATCCCACAAAACAACTCATGAATCAGGTTGTTCTCTCACGATACCTGCCGGGACCTTATCCTTCATCGCCTCACTATACGCTTTGTGGGGCCGATCATGTGGTCACCCAGAACATGGCCGCTGGGGTTTATCCGCAGTTTGGAGCCAGGACTTGAAGATATTGTTTGAATAACATGAATTATTTTAGTTTACTACTTTAGTAGTAAGGTGGTTGGCCAATTACTGTTGTTCAATACACCGTTTTAAAGTATGGGCCCCATACACTAGTAGTGGTTCGGGTGAAACTGAGGCTTGGTTGATACAATGAGTCCTTCATTCACACCATGTTTTGGGCTGCTGGCTTGCAATACAACAGTGACTGAAGCGTCAAAGGAAAACATGGCAAGCAAGGCTCGGATTGAGAGGAATTGTGAATAATTTTGTCAAGTATAAAAACAAAAATAAAGAGCAATTTGGAATTCAAACAGTGCCAAAGCAAAGGTGACTATAAATTACGAGTGGAAGAAATGCATTAAATTCATTTTTGGGGGCTTCTTGGACTGTGCATTTTTATAGTTTCAGGTTAAGATTTACAATAAAAGGTCACTGTTAGTTAGGCATATTTTTAGGGAGATGGCTCTGTCTTTATGCAATCAAAGCTTGGCCTTTTCCTTCCAATAAAACTCAGTTTGACGCAATGATTTGATCTACTAAACGCATTCAGAGAGACAAAGGCAGGTTTAGAATAAAAGAAAAAAAAAATCAATCAGACATTTCTATACATACATCCATGGATAAAAATAGTGCAACATCAAGCATTTGTTAAGTTAGACTGCTACATAATTGCTGAGTGTAAGACTTAACCATAGCGGGATGGTCAGTCCACGTGGTCAGCTCAATGTCCAAAGGCACCACGTTAAACCACAGTCCTTTTCCCAGCCAGGGGGAGGATTCATGCTTCATTTAGCTTTCTGTCAGAGAAGAAAGAGAGCACAACTTCATTTTGTCATGATTTGAAATTGAGGTTTGCCAAAAGTTGTATTCAATAAAAAAAAGAGAGGTAATTACCAAGCACAAAGTCGCGCCACCTCGGCCCGGTGAGGCCCCTCATTCGCGATTGTCTCAACATCTTCGCTGGTGGCGGCTGTGGGGATTCGGTCGACACGACCCCAGGACTTCTGTGTTTGCCTTTCTGCCTCCCCGCCGGCATCTCATCCGGCTCTTGAACTGATTTAGGTTCAGAATTTGCGAGCTCCATTGAGACGGAGCTCCTTTTTCTTTCAGTTTTCACAGCTTTAACAACCCCTACTACTTCTCTCTCCCTTCCTGCAAAGAGGTATGCGGAAGGGGACCCGTTGTCCAGTGTCACGGTGCAGGAGTCCCACTCCTCCTCAGCAGACTCGTTGTCTGGGGAGTTGATCTTCCTCAAAAACACCCGGCATTCCTTCAGCGTCTCGGGACTCCAGGCTTTAGAGCAGAGGTTCTGCTCTTTGGTTGCACCCACAGGCTCCAGAGTTTGGTCCCCAGAACCGGCAGCAGAACTGTTCTCCAGACGCTCAGATAACTGATCTTTTGCCGATCTGCGTGATGACCGACGTTTTGACTGTGGCACAGTCACTACATGTCCATTTGAACAACTAGCTACTTTTATGTTTTTCTTATTCCTCTTTCGCCATCTCTCCCTTTCTTTTCGGGTTAGGAACCTGGTCCTGGCTCTACATAGAGAGGTCCGGTATTTACCAAGTGCTCTTCTAAACCATTGGGCTCCTTGACTGAGCCTGCCTGTTGCACACCTGGGAGCGAAAAGTTGTCGCCTGATCTTGTGTGTTGGTAGAGGTGCCTCATTTCTCTTCCTCAACCTTTTTTGAGCTCGTTGGTGTTGCAAAGGACTTTTTGGCACAGTTTTAGCAAATTTCTTGATGTGTTTGCGGAGTCGCTCCGCCTGAGGGCTGGGGCAAACACTCGTCTTATTGACAGAACGAGGGAAGTGCATAAATTCGTAAGGATTGCGGGAGCTTGTCTTCTTGACAATAGCTAGAGACTGGGTCTCTGTGGTCTGCATGAACCAGGAGCCGAGCTGCTGCATGCTACAGGACCTGGGCTTGTTAGGAGGACAGTCAAACAGCATTCGGACAGAGGAATGTTTTGAATTCCTGGTAAGTGAACTGTTGCCTTTAGCGCCTAGATTTGATTCAAAGGCAGTTTCTTTTTCTTGGTTCTCCACAGTGTTTGAGACCCAAGTGTCAGAGATGAGTCTTATTCGCCTGGCAAGCTCCTGGTTCATAGTCGGCTCCTCAGCTGATGCTGCCCACCACCTTAGTGTCTCTTTTGGGGTAAAGATCGAGTTCACAGACACGCCTGCCACTCTGCTCAAGTCCTGAGAGATGTTTCTTTCTGGTCCACAGAGCCGTCTTTTCTCCCTCGACGCCTCTACACTAGTCTGGTGCTCCCCCTGTCTCCTTTCATTGCTGGCCTTGTTCAGCAGAAGTTGTTTGGAGCGCCGTAGCAGAGCATTGCTGTGGCTGTATGATCGAGAGGTGGCAACGGCGTGCAGAAAGTGGATCGAGGGCTTTCTCACTCTCATTGAGTGACGCACTGCTACAGGCTGATTTTGCGGTTGACCTTTACTTTCATCCTCCGGTTCAACCTCTTCTTCTGTTTGTCCGATTTTGCTTGTTGACTGACGAATGATTGTCCAGGGCTCTTTGGCAGATTTAAGTTCTGGTAAGAGTACTTTCCTAGGAATTTGTGTTTCAGGAGACCGCAGAGTATCCTTATTTATCTGAATTTTACGCTGCCGAGGTGACACTGTGGTGACTGTGACTGAGATCCCAGAGATTTTAACTTTTGCAGGTCTACCAGGTTTCCTTGAGGGTGCAGAATCATCCCTCTTTTGACATTTTATGTTACTGCTAGATTGAGGGGCAGACTCTTTTACAGGGCCGACAAAATTTAATTCCTCGGACAATTCTGTTGAGGCTGCTTTGATATTACCTGAGCTCGTCTTAGAGTTGTGCATTAAAATGCCCAAGTTTCCTTTTAGGCCCACTGCTTGCCAAGCATCATGGAATTCTGTTTGCAACTGGTCAAAGCCCTCAGACACCATACGTTTGTTTCGCCTTGAACGGCCATACACTACTGTTATTTTAAGGTTCTTGTTTACATTCTCCTCAACTTCAGATGCCATAACAGATTTTCCATCACCCGTTTTTGCTCCAATTACTGAATCCACTGCCTTCTCTTTGCGTGGTCGGCCAATTGGTCTCTTTGCCTTTTGCTCAAGCTGTGGCCCTAGCTTCTTTGGCCGGCCCGGACGCCTTTTTGGAGTGGTTTCTTGGAAAGATATTGAGTCACCTGGTGATCTCTGGCTCTCAGCTCCACGCTTAGTTGGAGTACCTTCGCCTGATCTTCTGGAGCCGATTTTAGGTGATGACGAAGCTGACTTGGGCGAGGAAGTGGATTTGGCTGGTGAAGAAGAAGACTTGGGAAAATAAGTAGACTTGACTGGTGTAGAAGCAGACTTGGCTGGCGAAGAAGCAGACTTGGGCGAAGAAGCAGACTTGGCTGGTGAAGAAGCAGACTTGGCTGGTGAAGAAGCAGACTTGGCTGGTGAAGAAGCAAACTTGACTGGTGTAGAAGCCGACTTGGGCGAAGAAGCAGACTTGGGTGATGAAGAGGCTGACTTTGATGATGAAGACGCAGACTTGGGAGAAGAAGCCGACTTGTCTGGTGAAGAGGCGGAGTTGGGCATGGAAGCAGATCTTGCAGGTGAGGTAGCAGACTTCAGTGGTGAAGAACTTACTTGTGAAGTGACAGGCTCAGTTCTCGGGCTTTTTTGTTTCTTAAGTGTCCCTGACCATGAAGACTCTATACATGGATCAAAGGGTTCCTGTGCACTAGAACCTGAATATGCTGATTTGAGACTGTACCTAACCCCCTCCTTATCCTTTACTTGTGAAAAAAACATTAGCTTTATCGGACTAGTATACTGGACTTGGGAGTTGGGAAGGCTCTGCACATTTGATGGGTTTTGGGGAGTTCTTGATGTTGCCTTTGAGCCCTGTAGTCTTTTTGGAGATGACCGTAGCCTTCCAAAAGGCTTGGCATCACAGTCGCTGCCATCAATCTCATCGTCTATGCTCCGTTTTGTAGGACTTGTGTCTTTTGCAGCCACAGTTTGTGGAAAGACCTGGTTTGTAGAAAGACATTTTGACTCATTGTATGATGGCCCACTTTGTTCTCCATGTGTCGATCCAAAAGTAAGCTTCCATGTGTGCTCAGGCGAGGACAGAGGGGCTTCACTTCTGGAATCAAACTGGGTGTCCTTAGCATCCGGATCTTTGGATAAGGCACCTACAGAGCTAGATGTCAACACTTCGTCCTTTTGTGTTTCCTGGTTAAGGATGCTTTCAGGGAAACATGCAACATAGTACTTCTTCCAGGGCTCTGTGACATAAGAGGAGAACCGCTGTGGGGGCACTATATTTCTCCTGGATCTCCTTGTGTCCTCTGGGTGAGGTGGTTGACATGTCTGCCCATCTCTATTTGGACTATGGCAATCTTTACCCGTACCTGGTGAATCGTCACTGTCAGATCTTTGATCAGGTAGGGCTTCTTCATGGATCCCCTCACCCTCAGGATGCCTACCTGTACCGTCTTCTTTACAGGGCTTACTACACCGTTTTGCTGAGGCTGCATTCACTGTCATCATCTGTGTTCGTACATTGTCACCCTTTAAGTCTTGTTTACCATACTTTCTCTGCAGCTCAGGGGCCGGCATTTGAGTGTCTGAAAGGGCAAGATATTTTTCCTCACCAGGTATTTCCCTCTCTTTCTCCTCTGCTTTAATGATCTGAACTTCTTCTGTTAGTATACCTTGCTGTATCTCCTCTTTTACTTCATCCCTTTCTGCAGTGAGAATGTCCAGTGGTCCCTCCCTAACTCTATGGTTCTCTACAGGTTCTAAACCTACCTCCATTTCGCCTTTGTTTCGCATTTCCTCTTTAACTAGGTTTGAATCTGATGAAGTGCGTGATTTAGTTAGAGTAACATTTCCATCTTTCAATCTTGCCCTCTTTGCTAGTGGTACCTTTCTCCTACTGTAGCACTGGTCAAACATGGCAAACTCTCGTTTAATTTGTAAGGTTTGCCTTCTGGTTGAAGCATCGTCAGCAGGTGTTGCTATAGCAGCAAGGACTTCTTGGCGACGTCGGGAGCGGGTGTTGGGTGACTTGGGCTCTTTGCTATCCTGGCGATTGAACAGCTCACTGAGATTGTAGTCACTAGCACTGCCTGTATGAAGCACGGTGGTGATGATTTCAGTCAAGTGAGCGTCCGCCTGACACTGCCGGTTCTGACTGGTTGAGGGAGTCCGCTGCTTCTCCTTCTCAGAGACATTAACAGCTGTTGCAACCAGAGGTGGATCCTTCTCTATGGATCCGATTGTCTCCAGTTTCTCACTGAAGCGATTCACGACGTCTTGCAGTGAAGTTGCACCTGGGTTCTGCTCAGCCGGACTACTTATTGAGTTTTTATATCGCTCTCCTTCTGCAGCTGTGTCCACATCTGCTTCTTGGTGGCTTGCATTCCCGAGACCATCTTTAACCATTAGGTCAGCTACCTCTTGTCTATGGTGAAGGAGGGAGGGTGGCTTTTCATCAGTTTTCTTATTGACATCTGAGGGGATAGGGGACAGAGGAGGAGGAGAGGGGCTCTGTTCTCTCTTCAGGACAGGACAAGGGGGATCCCCATCTCCAACCCCCCTTTCTATTGTGTTCCTGAACTGCGTCAGACAGGCTTTGTTTGAATGAGAGGGGCAACAGTGGGGGTTGTGTTGGTTACAGCAGATCGATGAGGAAGGGAAAAAAATAGAGGTGGGAGTGCACAGTGATGGGGATTTGGATAACGAAGGAGAGGATGCAAACGAACACACTATGTTGTCGATGCGGCCTACAGCCAGCCTTTGGCAGGAAATGCAAGGCAGCCTCTCGGGGCACATAACAGTGTATGTTTCCATCCTGCTCCTCTGATCACAGCAGTAGCTTGAGCACACAGGAGCGTCACTTTTACAGTCTGTTAAAGGGTAGTGATCGATGCTACAGTTGGACTTGGAGTCTCCTGGATGACACATTGTGCTGCCATGATCTTGATTATCACAATCAATTAAAGGGAGGTACGGGCTGCTGTTATGGGCTTTACATTCACTAAATGGGACTGCATTAGGGCTAACAATGTCCTGTGGGTTTATGCCACAGTGACAGCAGTGAGATTCAGTTTGACCTACAGGTCTGTGATTAAGGAGCAACAGCAATTTTTCCTGGCACGCCACCTTCAGCATCTGGTAGAGTAAGGAACGGTGAGCTGAGCAGAGCGAGCGGAGAACAGCACCCAATGCAGAGCTCTGATGACCCGTAGTCCTTCGCAGTCCCAGATCACCCAATTCTTCCACACATGATGGCGACAGGGAGCTAGTGGTAAAAAAAAGAAAGAAAAAAGATTGGGGTTTTATTTATTGCTGAGCTCAGTTTAAAATGACAAACAACAAATACATACTCACACAGACTAACTGCCCGGTCGGATTATGTTTTGAGCAACACTAAAATAAGCTTAATGTTGTGTTATTTCCATCATGGTCTGGTACATGATTTGCACTCCATCCCTGAGTGAATATTATGTAATCCTCTGGCCTGTTTAATGAGGCAAACCGTTTTGGGGGTACTACAGTTTTATTCTAACATTATTAGAATAACATCCACGTTTGACAAGATACTAACGAGAGGTAAACATTTTGAAAACCATTGCGATTGCTTGCCTTGTGCTACACACACACACTTTTTGGGGTGGACAGAACAAGCTGCTAACCATTTTTCTAGCCGCGATTGCCTTTGATAGGTTTGTCAAGCCAGCATGAAAAAGCTAAAAAGAAATAGTTAAGTTCCTTGAAAGGTATGTTAGTAAAATTATGACAGCTGGCAACTGATTAAAGAACTGTTTTATTGATGAGTTGCTGAAGGCAAGCAATAACATTCTGAAACGATTGTACAACGCTTAAACCAAAATGTTAACTTCAACAGCACGTTCACCGACAAAACAGTAAAAAAAAAAAAAAAAACTCATCAACGAACAGTTAAATCAGGTCATGTGAGTGATTAGTTTCACTATAAAAAACAAGCAATTGATTTTAATATCATTAAATTAGCTTAAATGTTTGATTATGGATAGTACTTCCCACAATTTAAGTGCTGTATACGTCCTTGTCAGGGTTCAACTGGACTGGATGCAGTGTAAGAGTTACATTCTGTAGTGTTACTGTTACCTTTCTTTTTTTTATCACTTAAATAATTTAATCTTAACATAAGTACAAAACAACCACAATAGTCAAGGGTGTCGTTTTAGGACTAAATAAATTATATGTGCTAACATTTAAAAGCGTTCATGCAGCAATATTCACATCACATTTCATCAAAGTGCTGCATTACAAATCAATAGCTACAACAAACTAGTAAAATCACACTTCTGAAGCACAATCAATAAATAAGTAGGCAGCAGCAACACAAAAGGTTTCTACAATAAAAATGCTTCTAAAAAATCATAGTGCAATAATTGATTGATGCATAAATAACAGATTTCTGTTCAGTCGTTTCAAAGATTTGTCAGTAGTTCAGCCCAAAAGAAACAAAAAATGCCTGAAGCTTGAAAACAAGCCCCGGTGTGTTCCCAGAATACACTGCAGTGAAACTTATACAATGAAATACCTTTTCTTTTTCTCAAGAGGTGTTTAGGCTTGTTCACAAACTGGCTCTTTGATATAAATAGCAGATCATTCCCAGAGTAGACACATCATGCTGCACTGTGCTGTAAGCCCAGACACAGGCACTGTGTACTGTTAAGAGCGGAGACATTCAGGAGCGGAGACATCAGTTCTTGTATAGTTGCCAAAGTTACAAAGGTTGAAATGCCAACAACCTGACCAAAACACACGGTTACAATTAGCCTTAAAAATGACAAATAACACACACAAAGATAAACAACACGGACAAATACCATCCATCCATCCATCCATCCATCCATCCATCCATCCATCCATCCATTATCTGAACCGCTTATCCTCTTTAGGGTCGCGGGGCGCTGGAGCCGATCCCAGCTGTCATTGGGCGAAGGCAGGGTACACCCTGGATAAGTCACACATATAGCTCACATATAGACAGACAACCATTCACACCTATGGGCAATTTAGAGTCCAATTAACCTAACATGCATGTCTTTGGACTGTGGGAGGAAGCCGGAGAACCCGGAGAGAACCCACGCTGACACGGGGAGAACATGCAAACTCCACACAGAAGGCCCGCCCAGACCGGGATTAGAACCCCGGCCCCTCTTGCTGTGAGGCGACAGTGCTAGCCACTACACCACCGTGCAGCCCTACGGACAAATACCTTCACCAAGAAATTTGGCTTCCTGGCGCGAGCTAAGAACATGGCAGATCTCCTGTGAATCCAACCGTTTGAGAGAAAAAAAAGTCTTCCAGAACAAAACGGCTGACTGACTGTATAATAATTTACTTGGCGGAAATTGAAGTGTCGTTGATGGCAATACATTTACACTTGTGTGCTTGTCCTTGAGACACACAACTCACAAGCGTTCCTAAGATAAAACCCCAGCAGATTCAGTATCGTAACCCAAGAGGCCTTGATGTGGAACCTGACAGGTGGCTATAGGCAGATAAAGTTCAGAGGTATATATGTGGCAACGAGGTTAGAGAGAGAGAAAGACAGAGAGACACACACACACACACACACAGGCAGGCTGACGTCACAGTAAAACAAATCGAAGCAGCTTTGTGTGGGTAACCCTGAACCGCTGCTTTGGTAGTAGCACTGTTAATGGAAATAGGCCCATCTCAGTGGCAGACAGGAGTGTAGACGCAACATTCAGCTTTTCCCCAGACGCATACAAAAAGGCCTGTGGGCCTTGCGCTGAATCAAGTCACTGTCCCCTCCAGGGACTACTGTAACGTCCAGTATCCTACACAAACAACCACCACTACAACGTTAAACCTGCGGCGTCACAACGCGCGTCGCCTTTGGACTTCCGGCTAGTTGAAACAGGCGGGTTGTAGCTACGCCTCTTTGTGCCGGGGAAATGCTCTGGTAAAGTAAAGTTTTAAGCAGCAGTCATGTATGAGGTTTACAGTAATACAGCTACTGTAGCAGAATCAGTAAATATCTGTTATAATAAAAGAACATCTTTTTACAAACGGTACACAACATACATTTTCCCAAGCTTATCAGTGCACATTAGAAAAAACATGCTGCACAGTTGCATTCCAACTACACTCGATACAATGTTCAGACTAGCATAGCACAAATAGAGAGAACTATGCGGACACAAAAATGGCTTTCTCAAGCTAATCTCTTCAACGGAAAAACTCAAAATGAGGATGTAGCCACCACAGCGGATTTATACTGTACAATCTCCGTTTGTAGGTGTCTAACGATAGCAAAGAGTTTTTAATCTGTTATAATGGCTCTAAGTCACTTCAGTGGCCTAGGTAAAGTACCCAGAGAGAGATAGAACGCTGTAAATGACAATCATCAATGCTCCATTAAGAGGGAGCTTTAAGAATTGAAACCTGAATAACCTAATAATCTAACAGCTAGCAAACACGAGTCACACTTTGTTTCTTAGCTCTACGGGGTCCACAATTGTGTTTCGCACGCTTGACCCTGGACAGTCTGGTGGGCAACAATCAATGTCAGTTTTTCCCCTCAAAGAAAAACTAAATCATAGACATGAAAAGTTAAGAACTTCCTGAAGGTCTTTAAGGATACTGCTGGTGTTATTTCATCCTGTTAAAATTCCTTAACAAGACCAAAACCAACAACTGATCTATCCTTAATAGTACGTTTGTAGCCACAGACTGACACAGCATACCAGTCTGTGCCTTTGAACAACTCCATTGTCATTCTAAAATGACTGTAAACATACAATCAATAGGGAATAGGGTCAATTGAAAAAGTAGCGGATAAACGTAACGTTTCAGTCATACCCGATAAAAGTTTAAGACAAAAGTAACACTTCTTTATGGCATTTTGTGCCAACAATATGCACATCGGCTACTTTTCCCTCTAAAAAACCCTCGCCACTGATAATTAAAAAATATCAGGCTTTGGCTACACAGATTCATAGGATAAAAAATCAGTTTTAGTTTTGGTCTTTCAGAGAGATTTGATAACTTTAGGCAGATAATATAAAGCAAGCCATATCCTTGTAATATCTTTTAGCTTTAATGATAAAAACTGAAGCTGCGAGGAGTTTGTTGACTTTGGCAGCTCCTGTGAACAAAAGCTGCAATGAGCACCGTTGCTTGCTGACAAACGCTGCACCTCGTAGCTGCTCTGATCAACGCCCAGCGTGAAGCTAGAGAAACACAGCTCAAAGTATGACTCACATTACAGACAGAGTTAAAAGACCTGAATGTCAATATCCATATATATTTTATAAAGGCATGTGTTGTGTTTAACAAGTGTCTCCAGAAAACATGTATCTTGTCAAAGGTGATGAGTTCAAGTGTTGAGGAGTTCTAGAGGCGTTTTGTGGTCTAGAACATCTTTGCGTCAGCAGCTAGAGTCCCTGAGTTAGTGGAACCGGTTATGGAACCAGAACCCGACAAGTTGGAATTGGACGAGCAAAAGTTGGCAGATTTCTTCTTGGGCGGGTTCTTCAGTGTTCCAGTACGCTCTTTGACTTTGTATTCCAGTGTGCTATGGGGCACGCCATAAACCCCCTGGGCCTTGGACACGCTCATGCGCCCTCCCATCACCATGGTGATGGCCTCCTCCAACAGTTCGTGGTCGTACTGGCGGTATCTCCCGCGTTTCTTTCTCGGTTGCTTGTCTTTATCCCGGACGCCCCCGTCTTCTGAATCATCCAGTGAGGACCCGCGTGGTCCCAGGCGGTGAGGTGACTGGTTGGCACTGCCCGGACAGCCGTGTGTTAAGATAGGAGGTCTGAGTTTGAAGAGAGACGAAGGTCTCGCGGTGGCTGTCGATGAACCGGCGAAACCCTCCATTGATGAGGTACGTTGAGTTAGGTTTTCAGCCCCGCTGCCATTCTCAGCTGGGATGGATCTGTTATGGTCGGACGAGGAGCGGACCTGAGGAATACGCAGGGACGTGGGTGGCTCCAGACTGGGAGTGGGGCTTGCTGCGGGCTGGAGGGCATCCCTGAGCTGGGGAAACAAGTGGGGGAGGGTTCTCTGCAGACCGCTCGGGTGGTAGAAGGTAAGGGAGGAAGAAGGGAAACTCAAGTCTCCGTTTTCCTCCGCAGTTCCTCCGATTTCTGCCCGCTCTGCCCACGCTGCCACCTTCTGCAGAACAAGACGGGCTTCGCCGCCCAACATTGACGACATCACATTGTATGATGTCACTTCATCCCTGAAATCTCTGCTTCCTGGTGCAAGTTGATGTAGTATCCCCAGCTTTCCATCAGCCCAGCCGTCCAGACCTTGCTTTAGGGTGTGAAGGGGTATCCCATAAAGCAATGCGGCCCGCTGCTCCTGCAGCCTCCCTGAACGAATATCCTTCAAGGCCTTGGACAGCAACCCCTCAGACAGCTCCAAGCTCCTCTCAATGTACTGCCTGCGCTGCCTCCTAGGGATGGGAGGACCAAACAGCAGGGTCAGGATGGAGGTGATGGAGGGAGTTTGATTTTGGCATAAGGAACAGGGGGGTGCAGAGCGAGGGGTCCACTCCTTTATGCCTTGTGTTGGTAACATCACTGAGACTGTTATGTTTGTCTGTTCTCACACATTCTTTGTGTGGGGCAAAGCCTCTTCACGTCCAGGTGGGACAGTCTGTGAATGGCTGGGGTTACTTTGACGCTCACACACGCAACCCTTGTAGTTTTGTGATATCCTTCAGTGAGAGTCCTACATGCTTGAAGGTTGAATTATCAAACTCATCATAACCGGCTCAGTAAAAAAAGGAGGTGAAATCGTTATGAGGTAATGCAATGTTCTCCTCATTGTACAATCCTGAGCTGTTGGCAAATGTTATAACATGGTGCCATTGCTGTGACGTTACCGCTCAAGAGATAAAAGAGTCAACCCCAGAGAACCAAAACACAAGCTAGCTCTTCATAAAGACTAGAGAGGATCGGATCCAATGCACTGCCAGACAAACGACAGAAACACAACACGGGGTTGATGCTAACCCTCCAATCCTAGTCATGCCAAACACCCTAAAGAAAATGCAGAAGACAATCGTGCTGGACTAACTTAAAAAATGGGAAGTTTCTTACACCTAAAGTAAAGTTTTCAGCTACATCCACACCAATACGTTTTTGTTTTAAAACGCACAACTCTCACTATATTTTAGCCTAGTGTCCACACACTTCCGGCTCTGGAGACGTTTATAAATGCTACTGCAGCCATTTTAGGAGAATTAGTATTTATTGTTATTTCAGTAAAACCCTCAGTTTTAACTAACAGTGATGACAGGGCTACCCCTGTGCATTTTGCCACATGGTCAAATACCACTCAAATTCATAGCCAGAGGAAGTACTACACAATAAAAACTCTTACCCTGAGGCTTTGTGATTAGATGGTGTGGATGAAGTTGCTGAGCACGCAGAGTTCCTGTTGGAGAGGTCGAGGACGCCATCTGTTACAAGAAGAATTCAATTGAACTGGTTAGGTGTTGAGTTGCAGTGGTACAATGTCAATGTTAAGATCTAAACACTTTAGAAGCTGAAAACATTTCTTCATTGGCTTTAAATTCACAATAGGTACGACGCTTTCCTTACCCGGGTCACTTTCACTCTCTTTCTCCTCCCCAGTTCGGCTCACTGTGAGGTCCAGAGGGGCGTCTGGTGGTTGTGGCAAAGGTGACGAGGTCCTTGTTGTAACACCATTGGTACTGGTGTGGAGTAGGCACTTGGATGCATACTCCAAGGCAAACTGATGTATCATCTTCTTCATTAGCTCCTGAGCAACCGGAGGGATGTTGGTATCACAGACCAGAGACACATCTAATGAAGAAGGTGCAAGAGAAATAAGAAAAAGACTGGATGAACGAGACTGGTTTCTGTAATTCTTATAGAACAAGAAAATAGAGGAAGCTTTGAGGTATTTTTGGTATTGGATATCTTGCTTTAATGAATCTGTTGTGACAAAAATGTCTCCGGAGCCCAACAGGTTAACAGCAAAAGCAACACGTGTTTCATAAATCACAGGGCAATAAATTAGGTGATCAAGAGTTGGGAAACATCCATCCTTCAAACCTGAAAATATAACTTTTGTTTTACACCCTGGTAGCGGTGGGCAATATGTAGGAATCCACAGATATTGTTTTATTTTTGTCTAACCAAGTACAAGTAGTTTGGGTACCAATAGAGCAGCGTTTGCAGTAGGAATGTTAACAATTAACCATTTAACCGTGCTATCAGTTACACGGGGGAAAAGAAAATCATAAGACAAACGTGTAGTGCTAAAGTTGCTTAACAGAAAAGGTCACTAGTTATGTTGCAGAATGGACTCACAAAATATAACAATTCTGGTATGATGCATTTTACAATCCAGCAGCATATTAGAATGTAAAGGTCCAACCTGAACAGAGGTTAAGTCAATTTAAGTTTATTGAGCCTTGGGATAGGGCCTTTCTTAGATTTTAAGAAACACTTAAATGCAGAACTTGTTTTTTGTAAAATAAAATGTTAAATTAGTTTTACTTAAGAAGCATTTTAAGTACTTGTTCTCCCAACATTCCCAGTTAGAGAAAGGGTGAAACATAAACCAAGACAGTGTTTGCCTGTGGCCCTCAAATCAATAAATCCAGCCCTGAAAAACCCAGTCAGGTCGGGGTTACCCATGGTCATTGCGGAAATGCACTTGGTGGAGATCAATTCCAAATATGCGTTTTTAGTCGCTTGCTTTGACAAAACCCTCGCAGTTATAAAGTGGCACATGGATTTAATTAGCGGAGGTATTTTGTTGGCCATAACGTTATTATTGTTTTAAGTTAGTGTCAGGTCTTACAGCTGGGGAAATTCACTCACAGGAGAAAAACACACCCAAGTTGTGCAAGTAGCACCGCCTGCAGCATCAGTAAATACTCTTAGCCGAGGTATTCATTTCCAAACGGGTGCATTAGCTGCTCGCTTTGACCGCGGTAATAAAGTACAACATGAATTTAATGAGCGAAGGTATTTTGCTGCCGGTAAAGTTGTACGTTGGTGTGGCAAAAAACGTACACAGTTTGAGTTGCGATGGCAGTGACTCTGCTCCAATCGGCTATCCGCTTGCTGACTCCAGGGAAGTGAAGAAAAGATTGCTTGTACCGATATCCAGCATTAATGTAGCGTTAGCAGACTACAGCCAGCTTCCAGAGTGAACTGCAGTCAATGAGCCACATATAATAATTAGTATTGTTATTAACTACTGATGGCAAGTATTGTGAATTTTGAATAAACAAGATAGCTGTGCTCGGTGTACTGAGTCGAGCATGTTGTCCGCAGCGAGCCTTTGCAGCAGTTCCCTTTTGCTGCTGGATCCACACTAACATTACGACTTTTCTTCTTCACTTCCCTAAAGTCAACAGTTCATGACAAACTTGTAAGCAGTGCTGCTGACATGAACCATGATAGAGAATTACATCCACGTGGTTAAATTACGGTACTTTTTCTGGTGAATGCTTAGGATTACTTCAAGGACCCCTGGACACTTTTACTTCGGGAACCCTTGTGCTAGAATAGAGTTACTTGCAAGAACTAGTTCTTTGATAAATTGTTGGCAAAGTTCTGGATTATCCAGAGGATAGACAGTGTGTGATCAAAAACATTATGCGTAATGTTTAAATGAATGCAATGTAATTCTCCTCCATGGTATTAGTGTGGCAGCAGCAAGGACAGAAAAGGTTATCTCATCTCAAAAAACAAACCTATATAGCGATAATGGGATTTGACAATTTCTTCAATGCTTCACAAGGCAGACAGATGCTCAACTCACCTTTTTTGTGAAACACAGCCTGGAGGATCCTGTGTGCTGATTGGCTGCTCTCAGAGATGGTTGGAGCCTGACATGGAGAGTAATCAGAGGGGGAGGAGAGAGGTGACGTGGGTGCAGGTAGATGATCCTACAAGGGAAAAAGGGGGGGAAAGTTACATCACTGACATATATCCTATTACACTCTATATTGTATATTAAACAATACAATTATAACAACTGTTAACCGCCACGGGTAACTTAGATAGGCTTGTCTAAAGGCAAAATACAAACACTATTTGTGGATTATCTTGACTTGAACCATCCTTACACAGCTGAGTTTGTCCAGGGGAATGTTGCAAAATGAACATTGAGAGCAACTTGTTTCCGAGGACCAGTCGTCAACCTCTTCAGGTTCACAGTCTGAAAGACACATCATCAATACAAATGGGTACAGAAAGGATCAAACAGCATTGTTGCAAATCAGAGAGCAGGACGGCATCGTTACAATATTTGATCGGTTGGAGTGGTTATTCTATCTATGAATGGTTTCTCAATTGAACTTCTAGAAAATGTATTACAATATATACATATAAATATATAAAATTGAGAACCAGTTGCAAATGCCAGCGGCCTGTGATGGCGAGCTACAAGCTAATGGAGCTTGTAGAGCTGCTGGGAGTAAAGTGTTGTAAACATCCCCGCCAGATGTAATGAAGTTGCAATGATTTGATACGGCGCATTTCAAAGCAGCCTTGATCGGAATCAACATAGCTGTGAATAATTGTACATAAATTACAATTAATTCACATATCTGTACATGAAGGGTACACTAGTTGACTCAGTGCCCAAAAAAGTGGACAAAAATCTGATTTCATCATATCTATAAGAGGTATTATTATATCTACTATTGTGGGATTAAATGACGGCATCGCCGCACAATGGGCAACATTTTGGGCTGTACCCACCAGTAAATGGATGTGCGCCTAGGTTTTAGGTTTAGTTTCAGCCCTCTAAATCCAGCATCTTTATCCATGCTACCCAGGTGTATACCGTTGCTAATAAAAGGCCTTATTGTTTAATTTATTATCTTTTGTGGCTCGCCCCCAAATGTTTTGGCCCCTAATTTAAAAAAAAAATATGGTTGTGTAATAATCTAATAAAGTTAGGCAGGGGTGGAATTGTACGGGTATCTATCTATAATTCTACAAATAAATAAATTACTGTATACAAAAAATATAATATAAGTCCAACTTTAAAAACAGCCATGGTAACATTATATAAACGTAACATTATATAAACGTAATACTACATGCATACATACATACCACTGTATGTATGTATACTCAACCCACCTACACTGTCCTACAGCCACAAATACTGACTATATAACTAAATGTGCAACTGAAAATGGAAAAAATGAAGTGCTACAGACAGGGTTGAGAAGTCTTTTTTGTTTGTTGTTGAAAATAAATATAAAATACAACTATGATTACACAAGTTTACAAGTGATGAAGACTTTTTTTATGCACACAAAAACACACCATCAAATAAATTGAGGTCCCTCAGCAGCAGTGGGCCATAGATTCCCTCCAGAATGCTTTCAAACCCTGCAAGACAAAATAAACAGAAAGCACCCTTCAGTACTGACATGAACAAGACACCTGTATATATTACACACACACACACACACACATAATAGATACGTGTGCCAAATTAGACCAGTTTGACGGCAACAACACAGAATGATTACCTGCCACAGACAGCTGTCACCAACACATGTAATGTGTAATAAAGTGCCCGTGGAATAATTTAATAAATTAAACAAACGATTCATAAGATTCGTAAACGGTGGCAACATCAAGCCATCCATTTCACTTTTAGTTCAGAGCACTCAGAGTGTAATGTCACTGTGCTTAAACGTCACAAAGCAGAAGAATCCCAGCTAGCTTCTCGTGAGCTAGCCTATGGTTACCGGCTTCTGTAGTGTTAAATACAAATAAAAACAGCGTTCAAAATAGCAACCGGCTCAACACAACCCGTTATCGGAGATCACCGAGACGTCCGCTTTTCTCATATTGCACTGACACGAGAAGCCCTAACGTAGCAACAATCCCCTCCCCCCAAAAAATAACAGCAACGTTAGCATAGCATGTTAGCTCGGCATTAGCATAGCCAACATATACGTCAATAAACACGTTTATCTGACGTTGTAACTATCGGTTAACTACCAGATATATGATTCATATATTCATGCTGCATGAAGGCTATATCCCATCGGTCATGTAACACTGTCTGACAGAGCTAACATCAGCGGGCATGGAGCTAGCTTAGAGGGACAAAGAAAAAGAGCCAACTCGCAGGGCTAGCCAGCTGGTGAATGCCAGTTTAACGTTGGCCACCTATGGAGCTGCTAGGAGTTAGCTAGCTAGTAGCTAACTAACAGACTGTGGGTAGCGATCCCTCGGCTACCGGGTGAAGTCACTTTGTAGCTCGTTTGGGGTTTTTACCCACACACAAAATATGAAACTGCAAATTGACCCTACCGACGCAGTGTATCAATTTGTGTCGCCAAGAATCGAGTTCCCGCCGAAACCCTTTCCTTTCGGCCGTGCATTTGCAGCACTGCACGGTCGCCATTCTGCTGCGTCCTTTCTCTCTCTCTCTCTCTCTCTCGTTCTCTCTCTCCCCCTCCGTCAGAGCGACAGGAAGCGGCTGCGAACGGTTTCCAGCTGCAGCTGTCATGCTCACAGCCGCCGCTAGAGGGAGCATATAGCTTTAGATACCACGTTGTGTGTGGATTTAGTGCCCTAAATTTGGCCTCGCGGTTAAACAGACCCCCTCTTTCTTTTGCTGTTTGAATATTATTTTTCAGTAACTTGTTAAGGTTCAGTGAACTGCATCAACTCGCCTGTTTTGTCTGTCCTATGGGTGCTGGCCGTAATTCCATAAAACCAAACCAAAGGGATTTTTAAAAAGAAGCTCAGCGTGATGCATGCCTGGCATACTCCATACTGGTGTCCCTGTGTTAAACGTTATTATGGTAAGAAGATGGGCGAACTAGGCTATAAATTATTCATCCGGTTTACCAGACCTTATATATATATGGGCAGGACCCAATAAAGTTGTTTACTATAATATCCAGCCAATGATAAGCAGTTTTGTAAAATCATCTGGGGGCGCTGATGAAACAAATACGAATAAAATAAGAATAATAGCAAACTTGACTGTTATCACTCTGTCTACCTAAATCTAAGTCATTTCTGAGCAGATGCTGGCAGTCTGAATGGTCCGCCTGCTCTTCCTCAGTGCTGCCACGTGAGGGCAGCAGAGAACTTTAAAACATTTTCAGAACGCATCCTCTGGGTCTCGCGCGCACTAAGATGTTAGCATAAACACATTGTCGAACGAGAAGTAACTCGATGATACGGTCTCCAGTATCATCCACACTGTTCTCCCAAACCATCCGAATATGATTTCTCTGTTTGCATGTAGTCGACAGGGCAGCCAAGCCCCAGTCCTTTTATGGGCACCACATGCCCCAGTTTCATTGTTTGCCAATTTGTCTGTAAAAATTGTAATTAATAGCAGATTTAATGGGATTATGCACCACAAAATCACATTGTCCTCTTATATAATGGATTCTAATGTCATTCTTGAATTATCTGGGGGTCCTCCTTTTGAAAAGGGGTCATGGAAAAGCTCTGTTTATGCAACATGTGTATTATTTCAGTTAACAGCATGTTTAAATGGCACAATTTACAGAATAAATCGATGAAATTACACAAAGTTGACACACAGGCACAGCCGAGCTGGTAATCCACCATTCAGGAGTTCTGTTCTCTATTCAAATGTAACACTTGTATTGTTCTTGTTGCATTGCCCTTGGGGTGATGGGTTCTTGTGTATACTAATGCACAGAGTTGGCAGAACAGGGTACCCCCCCCCCATCCCCTCCCACCTCCCCACCCCACCCCCGCTCATTCCTGCCCCAGGGCCTCCTGACAGGTCAATCTGGCTATGCGTCGCTCAAAGGTATGAGAAAAACCAAACATTAAAAAAAGGGTTCATGAGGAGTGTGAGTGACAGAGTGAGGGAGAGAGAAGCGGGGAGGCCGATGTTCTAACGAGCTGTGGAGGGTTGTAGAGGCAGATAGGGGGATGCGATTGAATGTCGATCTCGGAGGAGGCGAGCGTCACAGACCCAGGTGGAATTCATTGTCACGGCGACATACAACTGCGCTGGTTGCCGTGGAGATGGCGATAAAAGGCGGCAGCTCCGGCTGCGGCCTGGCGGACGGCGCTTCTGGGCCAGAGCGTGACCAACAGCACTCAGCATCCGCCCCCCGGGAAAGAGGGACGACTCGGTGCAGGGTCCCCACAATGCTCTGTGTGTGTGTGTGTGTGTGTGTGATTGCACGTGTGTTTAAGTATCGTTAACAATGCAGTCGACCCGCAATGTGAAGGTGATCATTGAGTGATCAGAGCATGAACGGCAGCTTGGCACTGAGATGGTGGTCCCGCTGCTGCCCGTGCAGCGGCCCAGAGGAACCTTTAACACCTATATGGTGTATATCTCATTACGGCACCCACCATGCAGGTTTAAATACAGTTCAGGCCACTCAGAGATGTGTGTGTGTGTGTGCCTGAGCATGACACCTGGATCTTGTTATGTAGAGCAGGAGGGAGTGGGGAGAGGGGGGGGTGGGGGGGGGGGGTGCACACAGTAGCTACACATTATGCTTCAGTTTCAATTGCCTCATCGAGTCCAAACAACAGCCAGAAATAGACTGCGCTGATGATCAATCCAGGTATTAGATATAGGATGAAGACATCAGGAGAGCTCATTATGATTAACTCACGCCCACATAACCAAGGCGACATGAGGACCAAACCGTCCATCTTTCCACTTCATTTATTTATTTTTCCAATCTACTCCATCGTCTCTTCAGTTTCCCTCTGTTCCCTGAAGAGGGCGGTGCGGAGGACGCTCGTTAAAAAAGCGCTCTGACTATTAAATTCACAGGTGCATTCCATAGACCCATTTTTTTTTGGTAAAGATTAGAACCAGCTCTCTTTATGCCGTAAAAGAAACACCTCACTTAGGTAATACAAACAGGATTTAGCTGGTATTAGTGGGGGTTTTATTGTTTGCAATAACAATTAAAGTGGCTCGCTCTGCCCTCGAACCGACTGTGACGCATAGTTCCCGTAGATGTTGTTTTTTTTCTTCTTTTTTTCTGGTCTAACGTCGTCCTAAATTCAAGATCTCTTGCTGAGTTTACTGCATTGGAAGTGAAGGGGTAGAAACCATGTCACACTTATGTATGAGACCCCCTTCCAAAGTCTCAGGTAGATTTGACTTAACTGCCCTGTGGTGCGCATGCATAAGCCAGTGAGGGATCACGTTTAAATTAGATGGGGGCTCGATAAAGGAGCAAAAGACTCACTACCGCTCTCTGTCTTAAAGCTAGAGGCCTCCAGCCGAGGCTTGGCTTTTTGTTTCAAGGCGGTGATTTGTGGCAGTTGATGGATTGAGTTAGGGATGCAACGATACCATTTTTTACAAACCGATACGATACCGATATTTTTATTTGTGTACTTGCCGATACCGAGTACCGATACCGATACTTCTTAGATTTGGTCTCCATGAAAGTGCAATTAATTTGGAGGCAGATTTTATTTTATCCTCTGCAGATTATGTCAAGCCTATAGTACAAAATTAACAGAAGGCTATCCCAAGCTTTAAACTTCTTGTGGAAGTCCCTCTAATGTCGGGGGCGACTGTGCCGGGGGCGACTGTGGCTCAGTGGTTAGCAAGTCGGTCTTTCAATCAGAAGGTCGGTGGTTCGATCCCCGGCTCCGGCAGTCCGTGTCGTTGTGTCCTTGAGCAAGACACTTAACCCTCATTGCTCACCGTTGCTGTGTCTACGGTCTACTGTACACTGTATATCATGTAAGTCGCTTTGGATAAAAGCGTCAGCTAAATGAAATGTAATGTAATGTAACCATAAAACGCCCCCGTGTCCGGGTTCATAATGTAAGCGATAATATTAGGTATCGAGCAATTATATAGGAAGCTGTGTTCCAAGTTATGTTTCCGGTGCTTTTATTGTGGAGGGAGAAACGGAAAGGAAAAGAGTGGAATTGTGGGATATACGTGTGTGAAGGAGATAAAAAAGTGGTTCAAGTTACCCTGCAGCGTGTTTTCATTTTATTAGAATTACAAATATAGACACACAACAGACACTCGGCTACAATAATATCATCCGTAGCCGCACAACAGCGTCTGAATGAGGCCGCTGCCAGCGCTACTTCTGGTGGATCAGCAGCCGTTTGATTCAAACCGGCAGGACGGCGGTGATGACGCGCAGAGCTTCTCAATTATAGATGTATTAAATATGGAAAATTTCAACTCTCGCGTCTAACGTGCCGCCGGCGTAAATTTGCGTCTGTCGCAACCACACGCGTCTGTGCATAGACTTTACATGTAATCTGGTCGCGCGAAACATTTGCGTCGCGTTGGGACGGACTGACTACAAGTAACTCCGGGGCTGTCAGCCACTAACAAGAGCACTAATATGAGCACTAATATGTCATACACACGTATGCAACACCGGTTAATAAGCACAATATCGATAAAGTCTTGTATTGTACTCGCGTCTCACTTTTCTCCTGTCTATTGAAAGAAGTGAGCGCTGCGTAGCGAGGATCCAAGATGGCGGCTCCAGATTCTGCTGTTGAGACAAACTGGCCATCTGATTGGACGGCAAAACAACTTGGATAGCGTGATTGGCTGCTCAGAAGTTGAGACTGTTGAGACAGTTGAGACAGAGAAGAGTGTCTCCGGCTCCGCCACGGGGTTGCTTCTCCACAAAGCGCGACCAGTTTGTTGTAGTGAAATACTGTTGAGTGAGTATCGGTTCTTGGTATCGGCCATTGAAACCGATGCGAGTACGAGTATTTAACGCAGTATCGACCACCGATACCGGTATCGGTATCGGTATCGGTGCATCCCTAGATTGAGTACATGCTATGTGTGTTAATATGTCCAATATGTTTCGTCATTTGTACGTCGAATGAATCATTATGAGCCCGTTTGCTGGGGTGAGACCGCACCGTATTGGAAGAGTTTTTTGGCAGCGACCTCTGAGGGGGGTCCTTTCAAATAGCTTATTTAAACCTGCTTTGAAAGGCTTGGCATTGTTTTTATGAAAACATACCGCTGGGAGCGGAATATGAATGCAAAGAAAATAAATATGGAAATGATTAACGGGCCGTTTTTTTTGGGCGCATGCACTTGAGTGTCTGTGCATGTGCAGGAGGCCTATATTATGCATGTGTGTGTGTGTGTGTGTGTGTGTGTGTGTGTGTGTGTGTGTGTGTGTGTGTGTGTGTGTGTGTGTAAGAGGTTAGAGATCATCGTTATGGTTGGACTGTGGCCACTGTGATTACCACAGAGGTGCAGCATTCCCGTCCCTGCAGAATCCAGCGTGAACCCTCACTTCAGCTTTCCCATGTCCACACACACACACACACACACACACACACACACACACACACACACACACACACACACACACACACACACACACACACACACACACACACACACACACAACACACACACAGCTCCGCTCGCTGTTGTGCAAGCAAATGCACACAGACGTCCGTTTAGAATTCCTTGGCTTCAAATAAGAGATGGCGGTCGCCGTGTGGCAGGGTATTATTTATTTGTGATCGAGCTTCACTCCACCTTCCTTTACGAAACTCTGTCAATACCTTCACAGAACAGAAATAGCTTACATTTTAGGAGCTGTGCTCCACATTGGAGCGATAAGCGAGGAAGAGGAGACGGGGAAGGTAAACAGAAAGGAGGAAGGAAATGGCAGTGAAGTGAGAAAAGGGGAGTTCAATCTAAGCAGGTGTGTGTGTGTGTGTGTGTGTGTGTGTGTGTGTGTGTGGACGTGCACGCAGAGACGTGGAGAGCTGCACTGCTGTGCAGGGAGACACCCAGCGGCTGGTGACTTGAAGAAGTCTTTCATTGCTCCTGCTCGTCCAGCTGGTTCCAACTGACCCCCCTTCACTCTTCCTGTCCGTCTGAGCTGCCTGTCTTCGGTGTGTCTGGGCAGGCCTTTAGGTAATTGACGGGGCTCAGTGAGACGGGTTGTCTTGAGTGGAGGTAAAAGGTAAAGCGGGGCTCTAGGGGCTCACGCAGCACAGGAGCAGTATGCAGGATTAGCATTAATAAAGCACTTGACTTTGAAGCCAACCCTGTCTAAAAATGATCTTTTTTTTTAATATCATTAAAATTCTGTAACTGATGGTTTCAACTAAAATTGTTCCAACACTCTCTTGCATTCAGCACTATAGTGCTGACAACATGAACTCAAACTTGTTAAATGTTACATTTATGCACCGTCCACCAGGACAAATTCCTTGAATGTGAAAACAAAATGGTTCTGATTCTGATTCAAACAGTATTGAGAGACAGGTGTGTTTGTGTGTGTCTAATATATATCACCAATATTTAATATATAATAAATGTCACTCTTTATTTGTATAGCAATTTTCATAGTAATTTTCATTTGTAGGGTTTCACTCATTTAATATATAAATACATACAAACATGTGTGTGTGTGTTAAATAAACAAAAGGAAATGTGTGATATCCGTACACGAGAATTTAATAAATGTATATACATTGTCATGTTCTGCTCATCTGAGGTCATACAATACAGCAGAACAACCAAACAAGGATGCAATGGGGACACACGTCATATTTCTCATTTTGTAAAATGCCCGTTGCCTCGTGTCCTCTCCCCTCGCATCTCTTGGGCATGAAGCACATATAAAGTAAATTCTTGCCTCCTGAGTTTGACTTTGTAATTATTTGATGTGTTTTCAGGAGCTTCCACAGTGTTATTTACCACCAGTGTATATTACATTACCTTACATTTCACTTAGCTGACGCTTTTATCCAAAGAGACTTACATGCTATACAGTAGACTGTAGACACAGCAACGGTGAGCAATGAGGGTTAAGTGTCTTGCTCAAGGACACATCGACATGGACTAGCAGAGCTGGGGATTGAACCACTCTGATTGAAAGACGGACCTGCTAACCACTGAGCCACAGTCACGTATAAAATCACTGACTCGGGCCGGATGCTGTGTTCTCCTCTGTCACTGGAAAGGGCCTTTTTGAAAGAACCCAGCTTGCCTCTCAGAGAAAGTAAGACCATGTTTCAAAGACGGAGACACAAAAACAGCACCTTCAAACACCCGTAAAAAACAAAAACAACGTGTTCCTTCTGCCTTCTGTAGCCATGTAGGTGCAATGCTACAACAAAGATCCACAATGGTGAATCAACAGTCTCTTAGAATGTTGTGTTAGCAACATATTAGCTGGCCAACTAGCATAGCGGTTAGCTCGGTCAACAGTAAAGAAAACAAACAACCCCCCCTAAAAATGGAACAAATCGACAATATCAGAACAGTGATAATAAAAAAGAGATACAAATAATGTTCCAACTATTTGGAGAGTAGATACAAGATGCTACTTACTCAATATGTGTAATGTTTGAATAAACAATAGTATGTAACTTTTGAGAATTACCACGTCACTTACTGAGAGCTTCCTTGCCGGTTGCTGATTTGTGAGCTGAAGAAGTCAATATTTGTGTTTTTGTCATGTAACTTGCGTACTTCAGCAACGACACTTTGTTTCCCACACCTCAATATGTTTCCCACAAAGACAGGAGTTTATTTTGAAAAGGCACGTATCGGGCAGAAATGGGCACGTGCTGCAGGCTTTCGTAGGAAAACACACGAAAATGAAGTGTGGAAAAAAAAAGAAAAAAAAGAAAGCTAGTGTGGAGACATACAAAACAACCTCCCAAGTGGGTTTGCTGTTCTCTGCTCCTGTGAGCACGTTACAGCGCCGTTGTTCAGAAAGTGAATGTGTGTTGCCTTTAGTACCATCCAGACCCAGACGGTGCTGCCAGGAAGCCCACAGTGCTACGCTAGGCCGCCTGGCTCACTCCTGACCTCACCCCAATGCAGAAGAATAGGTGATACAGCAGAGTAGCCACAGCTAAATACCTGCACTATCTTATGTGCATGTGTATTCATTCTGTGCACATGTGAGAGAGAGCCGACTCTTCCTTATACAATGCATGTGAGTCTATAGTGTTCATTCTGTCTCTGAGGAGTCTTTCTCTTTTAAACAAAGAGGTGAGTTTCCACTGCTGCACGTCCACTGCCTCTGTGTCTTTAGTGGAAACTTACCCTCGCTCCTGTCTCTCAATTATGTTCCTTTCTGCTAAATATATTAGACCCCCCCCCTTTCTGTCTCCCTGGCTCAGTAATAGAACAGGGTTTATAAGGCTCGGCAGGCCCGGCTAATCTAACCCACATGCCAATAGCGCTGTGCCCATTCTCTCTCCTGCTCTAATGAAGCTAACACAGACTATGAAATCTACGCTAATGTGTGTGTGTGTGTGTGTGTGTGGAAACACCAGATCTGGCAAAAGAAAAAATCCACCTCATGTATGGGCCACCAATGAGACAGCTGGGAGGGAAAGTTTCTCACTTGAAAACACACACACACACACACACACACACACACACACACACACACACACACACACACACACACACACACACACACACACACACACACACACACACATTAGAATAGATTCCATAGTCTATACATGCTCATCTACGCGCAGATGTTTTGACTAATTGATTGCGAGGGTGCGGGTGCGCAGACCCGCTGCTCGTGATTGGCTCTAAGTGTGCGGCGTGTTTCTGGTTGACACTAATAGACCACACAGCCGCGCTTCCCCTCCCACACACACGTAATTAAATCAAGAAATGGATCTAATGCAACCGTGGTGCAATGTTTTTTATGGTCATTTGAAAAGAATATTTTTCTCTGAACTGCATTAGGACGATGGAGATGTTTTAGTGTGTGTGTGTGTGTGTGTGTGTGTGTGTGTGTGTGTGTGTGTGTGTGCCTACAGTACACTAGAGAACACATGCGGTGGTTTAATGCTGGGAATGTCTTGTCAATGAGTGTGGCGACTGATGGAGTGTGTGTTGGAGCGGCTGACGTCGGGCATGTCGTCTCACACATACCCACTTCGCCACCGTGACATCCAGGAAAGGACAGCAGGAAGCTAGGACGGGATGTCTCCGTGTGAATGTGCGAATTTTTTTTATTTTTTATAAGTCTGACTGGAGGAAGGGAGGTTTAAAAGGGAGGGGACCTCTGTGGAGATTATTGTACAGTGTGTGTGTGTGTGTGTGTGTGTGTGTGTGTGTGTGTGTGTGTTGGAGACAACTGCTGCATGTGTTCGTACCACAGTTGGCGAGACATCCTGTGGGGCTCGGCGGCACAGCGGGTAGGCGGCGTAACCTTTTGACTCCGCTGCATGAAGTGTGTATGTGCGAGCATTCATCTGCGAATGCGCGTCCGCTGACAGGATTTACTATTCGTCAGTCCATCCTGTCATCGGCTCGTAACTCCCAGATAGGCTGGGATCCTAAAAACAGACAGATGACCAACTAAAAAGTGTAGTCTTACGTTCACCTTCACAGCATTCGCCTCACACCAGTAAGTTGAGACATCAAAAAATCCATCGTGTCATCGTGCCTGGGAGGAATAATCCTCCTGTCCACATGTCCACATGGCATACAGGAGGATTATTATTAGTACATCATATTAGGTTGTATATATATATATATATATATATATATATATATATATATATATATACACAATCACGTTATTGCCCAGAGTCTGACTTGAATATGTTTTGCCCACTCAGCAGAATTACGGACCAAACGACATCACAATGGCTCAGCAGATGGATGTGTAAAGTCCGCTCATGACTCTTGGAAGCGTCAGTTGACAAGTGATAAGTAAATTTTGTTCAAGGTCAGAGGCGCAACTCTGTTCTCGTCGGCAGCCAAAGCTCCATGAAAAGTGTAACAGACCGAACAACCCATTCCCTCTACCAAACAACCGAAGTCCTAGGCGGATTAGCAGATAATGGGCCCCTGGGCACGGACAGCAGCACATTAACAAAATACACCACTCTTGCGGTCCTATATATAGATAAACTGAGGGGATAAACACTTACTTAAAATGGATCACGGTGGTTTCTTTATTGCGACATCTGCAAAGTGAATGTTTTGGGCTGTTCCTTCGGTTTTTCAGTCGGACGTTCAGGGATCTGTTGTTGACAGGAATGACTAAGCCCTCTGACTATGTGGCAAGAAATGCAAAGTTAATGACAGTGACTTGCATGCGGAAGCTCTGGCTTAGGGGCCCCCTGAGCCCTGGGGCCCCCGGGCTGTAGGCCTGTTCGGTAGTCCTCCCATGACTAAGATACACAGCTATGGTTGTTTACGGTGAAAAAAGGCATAAAATGGCCGTCATGTTTCTCTTAACAACTCGAGTAGCATAATCCAAGTCAAATTATTGCAAAATGAGTCCAATTGGCCATAGCTACTCCAATATATGTCACTCAAGCAATCAGTTCAGCTGGCAAGACGTTTCTTGCACTAAAGGTATCAGACTCAAGGAAAACTACGGCGTGTTGACCCCAATAAATATGAATATGTTGCTCAAAGTCTTTTGCTCGTAGGGAGCATTTTTTTTTCACCACCACCCCTCCAGCGTAACCTACAAACGTCAGTCGTGTAGATGGGGAGTGACTTGGCTGTGTGTGTGTGTGTGTGTGTGTGTGTGCAGGCTTTGCCGATCAGAGTGACTTTCCCGTCTCCTTCGCTGTCTGCTCATGCAGCCGTGATGTGAATGCAGCATCAGACCGACAACGGAGGGAGACACAGAAGTGTCATGCGGCTGTCAGTCTGACAGATGGATGGACCGACTGGCAGACTGACAGCGAGTCAGAGGCATTCGAGGGCTGTGATTGGCCAACTCCCCCAGGGAAGGGATGCAGTATTTTGTGGTCATTTGGACGTAAGCTGCAATTGATCCCTTGAATGTTACCCACTATATACATTAAACAAAGTCAGACTTGTAGCTCTTTGTCATTTCCATCTTCATGACTTTATTGTGAATTTGCTCTACTTTTTTTCTTTATTTCAATATTTTTACATTAACAATGATTTACATGCACTACTTGTATGTGAAAGCGATCTCTCTCCTCCTTTTTAGGGGTTTTCCAGACTTTACTGTTTCGGATTACTTGTTTTTGGGCTATATTGTATAAGCTTTTATTTTACTTTATAAAAGCTCTAAAAACCTGACTGTACAGCAGACAGACAAAGCCAACTGGTAAACACATAGTGAGTTATTTAACAGCTAAAGAGACGGATGAAATGTAAACGTCATGATATGTCAATCTTGTGTATTCAGCTTGTTTCCACTGCCCCCTTGTGGCCCAAAAACATTGGCTAATGCCACTTTTAGATCATCTTTATGGCATTTTGAGTTGTTGTGTTTATTTTGTCTTTCATTCTTTTTGTGCCCAATAGGAGCCAAAACTGAAGAATACGATGTAAAGCTATCACTGACCCAGAGCATTATTTCCATTCTTTCCTCCCGCTCGACATCCCATTTCATCTCCTCCCTTCTGTTCCTCACAACACAGAGATCAAATGCCCTCCAGACCCCCCCCCCCCCCCCCCCCCCCCCCCATGTTCTGATGGTGGAATCGATAGAGCTCGGAGGGGCCGATTCGAACACATGGTTCTACTAACGCCCCATCTGGAACTCATTTGAGTATTATCTGCATGCTTTGCACTTAAAATAGAAAGCAGGAGAGGTTCTGAGACTGAAAATGTGGAAGGTGAAAAAAGGTGATTCAAACTTTTCCCCCAGTGTTGACACTGCATTGATATATGGTCCAAAATCACGTCTGCAACCATAATCGCTTTCATCGAGGATTCCTCACTGTAGATGTGCGGCGTTTATGTGTGTGTGTGTGTGTGTGTGTGTGCGCATACGTGGGCGTCTACATGCAGTATTCTAAGTGCTGGCAGAGGGGTTATTGATTTGCGAGGGGTGAACGCGTGTTGAAATTCAAGGTGGGCCTTCCGTCTCGTCCGTTCCCCTTGGCTGACGAAGCTCCCCGTAGATCTGCATGCACTCCACACACCCTCTGTTCACTAATTCATTAGTTTCACTCTCGCACAACTATCAAACGCCATCATCTGGCATGGAAGTAGCTGCTGGAGCAAGTCTGCGATATCACCTTTGGGGGAGGAAATGCACAATGCAGCATATTAAATGCCATGCAGATGTGGAACGTGTGGAGCTGCCAGTTTGTATTCTTTTTTTCTGCTGCTGCACTAATGGTGCGTCTGAAGGGACATGTGTGGAATATTGCGGTTGTTCATGTATTAGGGTAGTATTTTAAACATTTATTATCGTCATGCTTTTTTGGAATTAAAACTAAGTGATTCAAATGTATCCCACGTCCTCTTAGTTTAAAAAAAAACGTGTCAGTTATTACACATACTTGACTCATCCGTGCAGTCTTTTTCATGCCTTTGCCCCGGCGACAGCTGTGGCCGGAGGCATTAAGTTTTGGGCGCAGTATGTCAGGAATGCCAGAGGGAATTTATTTCAAATTTGGCACAAACATCCATTTGGACTGATTCGAATTTGATGCTCGAAGGTCACTATGATCTCACAAAACACTTTTTTGGCCATAACTCAAGAATGTATACGCTAATTATGACAAGTTCACACGTCTAAAAGGATGAAATTAAGTTGTGACATTCTGGATAGACATGGGCGCTAACTGCAACTTGGGATTGTTGATGGAGGCATACAACCGCAAGGCAGTATCCAAATTTTTATTGTGTTTCGTTTTCAAGTCTTTCTATGGTGTGCTTGTTGGACAATAAATCCAAGATGATGTACATAAATCCACCAAACTGCCGCTATAGTATACCGAGGAAACTAAATGCAGCAATATCACAGATTCCATGTGAGAAAGTAGATCTTCTCTCTCTCTTCTTTCTCTAAATGCCAAAATGTGGCGAGTCAAAGGAGAGCGCTGGCTTCTTCGTTCTCTGAAGCGCTCTGTGTCTCTCTGTCGCGGCTCAGGGACCAGCAGCGTCCCCGCCTCCTCAGCGCGGCACTGAGTGACCTTTTGAATGATGACCTCCTTTTGAAGGATGACCTCCGGCCAGGTTCAAGAGTCACCACAGCAACATAGCAGGCCTGTCATCTCATCCACGGGGTTTGCCTGGTTAACCACTGCCCAACAAACAGGATGTGTGTGTGTGTGTGTGTGTGTGTGTGTGTGTGTGTATGTGTGTGTGTGTGTGATTGTTCAAAATGTGTGACTGTAACAGAAGAGCTTTCTAAGTGTGACCCACATAAAAGGTCTCAATGAGCCTCAGGACACCCAACTTACATGGCTTACAAGCACACATGCAGAGACACACACACACCTACACACCTACACACACACACACACACACACACACACACACACACACACACACACACACACACACACACACACACACACACACACACACACACACACACACACACACACACACACACACACACACACACACACACACACACACACACACACACACACACACACACACACACACACACAATGGCTGATGGTTCCCATGGTGACTGGTGTTCCAGTGAGGGGGATTTTCCGGGCGGCGTCTGGAACAGTGGACACTCCAGAGTTTGTCCTGGAAGTTCGCTTTGATCTAAGTGGGTAGATCAGCCCAAAGGGAGGACAACCCACACACACACACACACACACACACACACACACACACACACACACACACACCCACACACCACACACACACACACACAGAAATTTGTATTTCTATACTTGGGAGGATGATCATTTACATTGTCTGACATCACCTAACTGTCACCTAAAAGCAGCATTATTATGTGGTTTTGTTTAGTCACTTGGGGGCAGCAGAACAAACTGCCAACAGAATACTGACACAGTGTTCGCAAAAAGTTGCCTATTCACACACATCCAGCAGACACAAGCTACATTATCATCCACCCGATGAACACAAGCCCAGTACTCACTGTGAAGTGAGAGGAGACTGAACTGAAACAGCAGAGCTGCAGGCCAAGCAACCAAAACAGTGGGCTGAAAGATGCTAAAACGCTCAGTGGAGCTGAGGGCAACTGCAGTCTAGGTGATAATTCTCTGTACAAACATTAATATTAAAACGTGCAGCTTTAACCCCAAAGAAGAAGTGAGGACCAGACACTATGTCCCCAGTCTGCATCCTCACCTTCAAGGTCTATAACTCAAAGTGGTCCTAACAGAGATGATTGACACACAAAGCAGTGCTGACTTGTCTTTATGGAGACAGGGAGGACTAGACACCAGTTATAAACCTTTTGTCTCACAGGCTGACTGTGTGTGTGAGTGTGTGAGTGACTGCAGACGTAATAAGATAAGATAATGAAAGTTAGTACGCTCTAGCTCGTCCTACTGACACATTTATTATCTTTTTGAAATCTCTGCTGAAGACTCAGACACGCACAAGTCCAGCTTAAGTTCTCACGGACAAAGCTTTGAGACTGGGAAGAGGAGGAATACTAAAACACACACACACACACACACACACACACACACACACGATAAATAAAAAGGAGCTATTACAAGTGAGCAATACGCCTGTTGATGGAAAAGGTGAAATGTGATTGAAAGCGCTGAAAAAAGGCCTTTGAGTAGACCTTATTCAAGCCTTATGACTTTCACAATGTTATTCATTTGGGATCCAGGACACTTTCATTGTTTTGGAGTTAACATCAGCTGAATCCTGTGTGTGGTTTCCTTCAGGCAACAAAAGCACTTTGGCAGATGTTTGGGAAAGATTATCATTTCTGTAAAATGTTAATAAAGAAAACCTGTCCTGTCTCATGCTTTAAGTCTCGGCTGACTTTTTCAAAATCAAGCGAAGAATACATTCTTTTTTTCCACTAGCCTGAACCACATGCTTTAAATGCCTGAACAAGTGCGCATGTGGCGGATTAGGGAAATAAAACACAACATTTATTTTAAAACCTATAGAGAAGAGCAAAATAAGTCCTGCCCCCAAGAACGAGGAAGAAAACCACACATGGTGACACACATTGACTTTGTATTGCGTGAAGGTAACTTCTTGTCAATTACGTCTGTTGGGAAACAACAGAAAAATGCCTAAAAGCTGCTATGTGGTGGGATGCACTACCAACAGGGTAAAGAACCCAGAACTAGGTTTAAATAAGCTGCTGAGCCCAAAAACTAGAATATAGCCAATAAGACGAGAGATGTCAGCAGCAAACATCTTGTCCAGATGTCAGTTGAAGGCAAACTATTTCTTTGTAGGTCATACTTAAGCATTTTGTCAGCAACTGTCAGAGTGGATTGTGGTTAAATCAGAAATGCTATGTGCATTATTGTGTTTGCAAGTGCCTTAGCTAACGGCAGTAGCTTGCTAACACAAAGCTAACATTAGCTCAACATCATTTTAGTTATCATCTGCCCCTCTGGTAGATATGGGGGTGCTAAAATAATCCTTTGACATGCTGAAATCTAACGTTCTTAGCTAGCTGAAGCATTTTCTTATCAGTTTCGCAGATTGTTTTGCCCTTGGGCGTTACGTTGCGCTCTGTCTGTATTTGCTGTTGCAAATTCGTAACCTATATGTAACGGGGAACGTTAGAACCCAAGCGCAGGACGAAGGACTCGGGCGACAGAGGACTGAAGTGCAAGTATTTAATGAAGCCTCGGCATACAGGCGAACAGTTCAGTGAATAAACATAGGAACTCGTAGGTGACCGGCTGGTTCGGATCCGGGCGAGCTGACGGGAGCGTCGGGCTATCGACGCGCCGGCGAGTCGGAGAGTCGGGGACAGGCGGGGTCGGGTCCGAGGTGTCAGCCGGGGATTCTCTGTTGATACGAGCAAGGACATTGGAACGATCTGGCAAAGGGTGAGAGTGAGACAGAGGGTTAAGTACGGGTCTGATTACGTCAGATTGGAAGCAGCTGAGTGTGCAGGTGAGTGGAATGACACAATGAGGTGGGTGTGGCTGGCAGCCAGGCCGAACTGGTGACACTATACAAACATAATTTTGAGAACATTTAAATTCTTTCTCCATTCATAAACTCATAACACACAAACTCTAAATTATTTTATTAAATTATCCAGTCTTTTGTTCTACTAACAGTAAAATGAGCTGTTGATCAACTGATCTGTGTAAATTCATGTTCCTGCCTGGAGCTATACACAGTGACCTCCATATGGAGTTACAACATATCTGTACAAATAATCATATTAATGAAAGCTATTATTATTATTTGGGGAGCGGCGCGAGCATTTTGTCAGTTTATCTTGTTTCCTGTTTCCCTGAATCAACATAACTAAATAACTACAATAATTATTACCTTACTTCCACAAAATGTATTACCTAATTCACTTGTCATTTGCCAGCTGGAAAAATGGATTTGTGCGAGGCTAGAGAACGGGTGTGTTGCACTGGCAATGTTCTCTTGTGTGTCATAACCTCACTTTCTGTGTAAGGGGAAATTTCCTGTAACATTATCCTGAAATACACGCTGGATGTCTGGGAAATGATTTTAGAATGTCACATTTTCGGCTTTTTACAGAGACACAGATTCAACATCTGAAAATAAAAATGTCAACTGATCAAAATGACAGAGCTGGAAATATGAATGAGAGGTCACGTCTATCTTTGTCCGTCCGTCGGCCTCGCCCTCTTTCTCTGTTTCGCTCACTCAGACAGAGAACACAGATTCCTCTCATTCTCCAAGTGGTAATTTCCTCTCTATTGATTGACGTGTCCTGTTAAAGTTATGACAAAAGAGCCTGTGAACACACACTCACCTGAAAGGGATTGGGTGACTCACACACACAAAGGTCAGTGCAGAGTTTATGTAGAGCTTCCCTGTATGTTAGAAAGCAGAAGCTAGGAGAGTAAATTATATGAGAGGATATGAGAGATTTGATTTCATGTGCCGTCCTGTGGAAAAGAGACCCTTCGATTGATTCAGTTTCACTGTCCTGTGTAGATCTGATACAATATTTTAAAGTTGTAAAGAGATACACAAATGCTGGGGACAGTCATATCACTGTGTCCCAATGAAGCAGTGACATTACCCAGTTGCCTCTGAAAATAATACTGTGAACACGCAGGTATATGTTAGCAGAAGAGCAACTAGTATGATATTTCACATTTGCTTATTTTTCTTAAAAGCCCTTGCCTATAGATTCAGGTTTTACTCGACCGGAACTAATACGTACCAAGTGGAAACCTCCAGTTCTGAAAAGTGAAGCCATTGCAGAAGTGCCTTAAACTTGCATTCTGTCTAATGGCCAGCAAGAGGCAAAGACAAGTCTGATTTTATAGAAGTCTATGAGAAAAAGACCCTAGTCTCTCAGTTAACATTGTATGCATGAGTTTATGATCGCACTAGTTTCATGTTATCTTCAATACAGCATGATGTTCATTTTGTAAATTATGGTCCATTTAATGCAGGGGTGCCCAATACGTCGATCGCGATCGACCAGTCGATCGCCAGGGTAGTGCGGGTAGATCGCATGCCATTAAAAAAAAAAAAAAAAAAAATGTATCCTCCCTACGGCATTTGTGTAAATCAATGTCCATCACCACGGACGGTGCGCCCGCATGGTCGGACGCTTGAATGCATTATTTGCGCTTCGCTACTCCCGTGAGTTTACTCAACTTTATGTGGTTAATTTGCGCCATTCGCTTTACTCGCGGCTGAAAGGGGGCAGGGATATCTCCGTGGCTTATCTCCGTAAAAATGGTACCGTTTCCGCCATCCACCATTGAACTAACCACTAGTTCTGCTTTATAGTTATTGTGGAAATCCCTCGAACGTCGGACCATCCCGTGAGACGCCCCCGTGTCCGGGTTCATAATATCATCCGTAGCCGCACAACAGCGTCTGAATGACGGCTGCTTCCAGCGCTACTTCAGGCGGACCAGCAGCAGTTTGATTCAGCACCGGCAGGACGGCAGTGATGATGCGGAGCTTCTCAACGCTGATTGGCTTTCACTACGCAAATCTTTCGGCCAAGTTATTCGCGTCATTCGCGTCTGTGCATTGACTTTGCATGTAATCTACTCGCGAATAATACGTGCCGCATTCAGTGTGAACGCAGCATAACCCTGGCTGTTTCTATTCAGTGCAAGTCATCAGAGTAAAATGTAATGACCAAAAATGTACAGAATTATATTGTGTCATAAAGGTTTATGCAGTTATGCAAGGTACGCCAATATTGTAAATATAAAGTATACTCTGTATATTTATACATTAATAATGCTATTTATTATATATCTATATAGATATATATCTATATAGATAGATATTTAGCATTATTAATGTAGATCTTTTTGACTAGGTCAATTTAAAAGTAGCTCGCAAGCCAAAAAAGTGTGGGCACCCCTGATTTAGAGTCACTGTTTGCCAAAAGCCAAGATGACGTTGGGCAAAAATACGAACTCTAGGCTTCAAAATGGCAGTTCCCAAACTAATGAGTGAGTTCACGGTGTGATTTGAGTGAACTGGCCCTTTAAGCGTTTAACTCGAAACATTTCACATTAGTTTGCTTGTGGTTTTGCATAAAACCTCCACACACAAAAAGACATACTCGTAATATGACATCACATTGTATTGTGTTGTCCGTTTTCTCCTGTTAATTTGTGTTTACAGTTGAATTTAGTGTTTCCACTTTGCAAGATCGAATGCAAGCAATTTGCCAGAGGACATGAGCGTGTTTTTCCATTTAATTACGCTACAAATTGTTGCGCAACTCTTCCATGCACTTAAGGAAAAAAGTGTTGCCTCGACTGTGGAGAACTGGGCAAATGACCAAACTCTTTACTCTGATATTGCTGTCTTTGCTGTCCCTACTGCTGTATTTCAAATTGGTACTCAAAGGCTGTATTTGCTCGGTTCAATTCCCATAGGAACACAGAAATGTTTCACTTGAGACACTTGAGTCTCATAAATTATTTTCATATTCGCCAACAAGCCTCAAAGTCCCTCGGAGTAGAAGGAATTTGTGCACGTAAATCATCCGACAACGTGATCAGAACATGTAATTACAGTTGTTCAGTGTTCTGATCAAGTTGTGGTTGTGTTCTGGTAAATCTGTGTCCAACCTGTGGATGTTATGGCTGTAATAGGAGACAGAGCCCCCGAGGCTTCTTATCAGGGCCATCAGCAGGTGGGCTTTTACTTTATAGATGCAAACACACGCGCATGCAAATGCACACATATACCGCACAAACTGCTCCAGGTTAAATACCTGAGAGCCACGGGCTGCAATTCCAGCCCTAACCCCACCCCCAACACACACACACACACACACACACACACACACACACACACACACACACACACACACACACACACACACACGAGGACATTAAATGGACTTACATTAATTTTCTGGAGACTTACCCTAACCCTAACCGCTACCAGTCTAAACCTAACCTTACCTTTAACCTTAAACCAAGTCTTCACCCTTTGAAAGTAATGATTTACAGGGCACATTTTGTCCCCACAGTGTGACTGTGTAATCAGATGTATGTCCCCACAAGACAGGTAAAACCCACAAACACACACACACACATTCACTCTCACATACCTCGGAGGAAAGCGAGCATAGCCGAGCACTTGCAGCTCACCCCCCCCCACTCCACTCCCAATGTTTAATCTGATTTCACATTGATAAAATACAGGCACACACACACATAGGAGGGAGGGGAGGGCGTGTAGAGTGTCTGCATTGAAGCCTTGTGTAAACACCTGCCAGTAATCTACCAACTGAGATGGATCCAGATGAAACAGAACCTGTTCTTACAGTTCCTTTTACAGTCTGTCTCAGTCTGCTTCACATCTCGGTTTGAACTCTGCTTTGAGGCCACATTCGACTCCAGGGTGCGCTGATAGGAGCCTGGCAGCTCGGATGTGATTCCGCATGTTGAATGTGAGCCGCCGTCGCTCCACCTGATTGCTACATGATTGCTGCACTTCTCCTGCGCTGTTACTCAACCCTCGAAAGGACCCGTGTGGATGATCAAGCGGCAGCACCGCACAGGATGCAGGGTGGGGATTTTCTGCAGTTGCTACCACAAAAGGCCGGAGGCCATGATTATGATAAAAGCCCATTTCATGCTGCTTGTGGCCTCATTCCAAGCCGCCGGTTTACCAAAAGTATCTCAAGGACCGGCTTGTGGGTCGACAGACCGAGGTGCTTGTTCTTATAGCTGTATCATGGCAGCCATCCTTTTCTTTTAAATTTGTTTGTTCTTCTTGTCCTTTGATCTACTTTGTTGCCCTCTCAAAGGAGAACAAATTCCGCAGAAGTAAATATAATGTTGCATTTTTGTGGACAGAGCGTAGGTGGAGGCAGAATAATCCGGGCCATCTCTTCATCTCTCTATGAGTTTAGCCTATTTGTAACCTTTCTCTCCATCTCTCTAATCGTTAAGCAGTTTGTTTTTTCCAAGTCAATTATCAAAGGGTCAATAAAATGGAGTGTTATGTTTAAATAATGAATCCATGGCCTTTGAGGCTCCTTAGATGCCAAAATAATAATGTAATTAAGGAAGGACGCCACAGTCATGGAAATGCGTTGCGTTGTGTTGCGACCCTTTCAGCATTTTTGCAGAATTACCATGTTTATTTTGACGAATCTCTCAACGCTGGGACCCCATCTTTGATTTCCTGTAATGCTGACAGCGGGTTTTCTATTTGAGAAGAAAACAAAGAGGGGGAACACAAGAGAGATGTGGGTGGAGGATTTTTGACTGCCAGTGAGAGTGTAAACCAGCTGCAAATATTTTATAAGTCCGCTTATTTCTTTTGGAGATTGTGAGAATTTCAGAACCTCAGTGAGCACAGCACATTTATAATTATGCAAATTGGAACTTGCTAGAGAAAACCTGGTTCATACAATTGGAACACTTTTTTTTACACTTTTGTCCAGTGGCCATGCATTGTTTTGCTGGAGGCCTCTGCACCTTGATCTAGCTGTGCCAATGCAGTGCACTAACTGAAATAAATGACGAGGCTGCACTTTTCTGTGATTATCTGTCTGTAATGCTGAGAGCAGACTGAGATTTTACCAGACAACTGTTACGGATCTTCTGTTGAATGTACAATGAAAAAAAAAAAAAAAGAACGTGAGAAGAACAATCCCGAATCAAAGACTTTCTCAAAATCAGTGACAATAGGTGGAGTGATTTTCCACTGATTCTCGTCACTCTGAACATGATTGCCTGCCATGAATGCCAGGGCCGCGGTCAGAACACAGCACTCGGCCCTGGTTTGTGAAGGTAGCGTCTTCCAGCTCCACACCCTGTGAGAAAAATCCTGCTTTCGAATGGAAAGCGATTTTACATTCTTTCCCCCAGAGGACTGAGGGGGAAGCCACAAAAGGGGAAAAAGACACTCTAATGGCAGTATCAGAGCACAATAATGATAGATGCAGGTTTCAGGCCTAATCTGCGAGGGATGCGTCTGCGGGGCATGATGGCACTGATATGACCATTAAGGAATGCGACGCTGCCATCGCCGCCGTGCTGCTGCTGATGGGGCCGCTGATTGACGGCCCGACGCGGACCAGCCTGGAGAGGTCAGGTTTCTGGGATGAGATCCATTCGCCTTCATTTACATATCAATCTATCAAACTGGAGGGTGGGATTATGTACAAATTGTCATTCCATTGCTATTCAGAGTGTCGTGTGAATGTATCGCTGGTTATATGTCCTCCACATGAGGAATGTTTCTATCGGCTGTCAAGTGGAGACTGAGTGTGTGTGTGTGCGTGTGTGTGTGAGACCGACAGAAAGAAAGTCTTCCTCCTAACTGATATGATGTTTGACATTTCATTTACTGCTCCTGACCGGAGAGGTTAATAATGCTACCAAAAGCAATCAGGGCTTTCCACGCATACACAGCACACGCACGGATACGGTGCATGCGCTGGCTTGCTCGCGCACGCAAGCGCACATGCACGTGCACCCGTCCACCCTAATGCATTCCAATCATGTCAACCTAGTTAAGTGGCCATAAATAAGATGTCTCTTTAAAACGGGAATGTGAAAACCGTCTCCAAAACTCATCTCCTCATCAACAAGCTCTTCCCCAGCTTTGGACAGCGAGTCCACACAAACACACTAGAGATATATTGCACTCACTAAAAAGTTATGTTTGTCATATATTAGTGTGGTGCCTTCCAACAACGCAGCCAACATGAACATGCTTCAGTTACCAACAATGACTGTATACAAGAAGTGGACGAGCCGGTGTGACGTCACCCATTGGTTTGTGGAGTGCGGTTCTGAAGCCTTGAGTTCTTGTTTTTTTCCAACTGGTGAGCGGATGTGACCATATTTTGAATGCGGAGGCGGAATCAATCCCAATGTAGCCCCGCCCTAAAGCATGCTTTATAGTCTGTTACCAGTGTGTTAAGTTAGGTTTATATGTATATTTCACCTCTGTCTAGGGACGCAAAGAAACAATAATTTCAATCGGGATCTGTGAAGTTAGTGTAAACCGTAAAAAAATCGAAATATCCTTTTGCTTTGTGATCTACACTCACCTAAAGGATTATTAGGAACACCATACTAATACTGTGTTTGACCCCCTTTCGCCTTCAGAACTGCCTTAATTCTACGTGGCATTGATTCAACAAGGTGCTGAAAGCATTCTTTAGAAATGTTGGCCCATATTGATAGGATAGCATCTTGCAGTTGATGGAGATTTGTGGGATGCACATCCAGGGCACGAAGCTCCCGTTCCACCACATCCCAAAGATGCTCTATTGGGTTGAGATCTGGTGACTGTGGGGGCCATTGTAGTACAGTGAACTCATTGTCATGTTCAAGAAACCAATTTGAAATGATTGGAGCTTTGTGACATGGTGCATTATCCTGCTGGAAGTAGCCATCAGAGGATGGGTACATGGTGGCCATAAAGGGATGGACATGGTCAGAAACAATGCTCAGGTAGGCCGTGGCATTTAAACGATGCCCAATTGGCACTAAGGGGCCTAAAGTGTGCCAAGAAAACATCCCCCACACCATTACACCACCACCACCAGCAGCCTGCACAGTGGTAACAAGGCATGATGGATCCATGTTCTCATTCTGTTTACGCCAAATTCTGACTCTACCGTCTGAATGTCTCAACAGAAATCGAGACTCATCAGACCAGGCAACATTTTTCCAGTCTTCAACTGTCCAATTTTGGTGAGCTCTTGCAAATTGTAGCCTCTTTTTCCTATTTGTAGTGGAGATGAGTGGTACCCGGTGGGGTCTTCTGCTGTTGTAGCCCATCCGCCTCAAGGTTGTGCGTGTTGTGGCTTCACAAATGCTTTGCTGCATACCTCGGTTGTAACGAGTGGTTATTTCAGTCAAAGTTGCTCTTCTATCAGCTTGAATCAGTCGGCCCATTCTCCTCTGACCTCTAGCATCAACAAGGCATTTTCGCCCACAGGACTGCCGCATACTGGATGTTGTTCCCTTTTCACACCATTCTTTGTAAACCCTAGAAATGGTTGTGCGTGAAAATCCCAGTAACTGAGCAGATTGTGAAATACTCAGACCGGCCCGTCTGGCACCAACAACCATGCCACGCTCAAAATTGCTTAAATCACCTTTCTTTCCCATTCTGACATTCAGTTTGGAGTTCAGGAGATGTCTTGACCAGGACCACACCCCTAAATGCATTGAAGCAACTGCCATGTGATTGGTTGATTAGATAATTGCATTAATGAGAAATTGAACAGGTGTTCCTAATAATCCTTTAGGTGAGTGTATATTCCGTTACTGCAGCTAACGCTAACTAGCTTTCTTCTTGCCTATTTCAACACAAATTATTTATTAACAATGTAGCAGGAAAAACAAAAGGGCATATAAGGGCTATATAAGCATTTCTGATGGTCTAACTTGTGCTGGTCATGGTTCAGAGCTTTCCTGTTGCGCTGCCGACAGCTGGAGTCAATCTCACCGGGCGACAGTAAATGTCTGCTTCAGAAGTCAGATCATATGGAAGTCCATGAGAAATGATCCCTTGATTTATTCCCTCAGTAAACACTGTAAACATGAGTTTATGTGGTTTCAATTTGCATTCACTTCGCACACAAACTGTAGACACACAAATATGCACAACAAAATCATAAAACATTAAAAAACATATCTCGCCGTCTGCACACCACCGAGAAGGAATGAGTCATTAAATCTTAAATAATGGAGCGATGCAATATCCCTTCAAACTTAAATCTTTAAGCAGAGAATACAAACATCTGCTGCCTCACACGTCTTCTTGGAACCACGACTAAATGTGTCAACGTAGGACGTGAACATATAGTTCCTATGGTGCGTTAATAAGAACAAAAATCAATATTCGTGGGAACAAGTTGTATAAGTAATATGCAAACAAACATCAAATATTGACATGAAGAATAATGATGACAGTCACATTATGATTAGTCCTCACATTATGGACTTTTAAGGGGCAGACCCTGTTACCACTCCCTATTACACACACACATACAAATTAGCTCAGTGTGTGTGGTAGCTGTGAACTCATGAGCGCCGCCAGTGTAAATGGGAGGGAGGATTTCTTGTTGTTGTAGTGCAATAAGGGTGACGATCAACAGGCGGAGATAATGGAGCTGAGTCTCATCTTGCCAAGGTAATTAGACACACACACACACACGCACATCATTTATTGCCATGTATGTTTTTACATACAAGGAATTTATCCTGGCGGGTGGTGCATAACATTAAACAATAAACAGAGTGCAAGAAATGGGAGCATGTTTAAATTTACAATTAAATCTATAATATAATTTACAATTTAAATAAAGTGCACAGACAAACAGATAACAGTGCTTTAAGATGTGTATGTCTGCAGCTTGTGGACTAGTGTCCGTTCCATCAGCATCCAGAAATATGCTCTTTAAGCATGTGTGCATGTGGAAAATGAGAAAATGAAGCGTGACATGGTGGTTGGAGCTTAAACAACAAGAACTTTGGGGGCTTTGTGGGGGGTGGTGGGGGTTTGGGGACTCATGGTTTAGAGAGGAATGGGAGAACGACGGGAGGTTTAGATTGAAGAGGTTGCAGGTGGGATGTATAGCCTGTGTGTGTGTGTGTGCGTGTGTGCTTAGTCTTGTGTGTGTGGTAGATTGTGCTGCTTTAAATGGATATGTGCCAGTGTGTGTGTGTGTGTGTGTGTGTCTGTGATGGGGCCCAGCATTTGGCCAGCAGGAGTACTCTCCTGACGAGCATTACATTTCAACCACAGATTGAAAACTGAACCTGAAGGAGAGCGAAATGAGTCTGTGTTCTTTATTTACTAAGAAAGCAAAGAGGGAGATGCAGGAGAGAAACCTCCAGAGAGTTTTAAAAAGCCAAGCAGGCAAAAACAAAACAAAACACAGTTTTACGTGTGTGGACAGCTAACTTTAATAAAGTCCGACTTAACCTTACTTTGCCATTAAATACAAAGCAATCAATTAATAAAATCACAGCTATGCTAGCAGCTAAGTGCTAATGTCAGCATAGGCCTATGCTCCCAATGGAAAAGCATGCTAACATGAGCTTTATGCATCTGTCTCCAGGGGAGATATATTCTTTACTGATTATTATCTTATTAGAATGGCAATTCGATTTACATTCAAATGTAACCATAAACGTTCCAAGCGATGCTCTGAGGCTGCACAGTGGCGTTATGAACTAAATGCTAACATAGCATGCTCTCAGCTAACACGTGCAGCATGTCGTTTACCCAGTTGGCCTTCTTGGTTTGGCATGTTGGCATGCTAACGTTTGCTAATTAGCATGAAACACAACGTACAGCTGAGACTGAACGTAAATATTCTCGCAGGTTGTTTAGTCTCGAATCCAAAGATTCAAAGAAAAGTATTTACCATGACCGCATAATTAACCTGTGCAACATAAATAAATACCCATTAAGATGAACAGCCTTTTATTTCGACACCAACCTGGCTGCCAACACATGAAGGTCTGTTTGAAGTGTGAGTATAGAGAAGGGCACATTGACTCCTTCTGTTGATGGGGGGCCTGTTTTATCCGCTGAGGCAGAGCAACAGATACCCGTGTAATCAAATCTGCTACGCCAGGGGCGCATCTGAGAGCCAAAAGCCTCTACAAGCCAAATTTATACAAACGGGCCTCTTTTGTTCACAGGATACAATACAGCTGCTCAATTTGCCGCTGCACTCCGAAACGGCTGCAGAAGCATATAAAGGCACCGAGGAGAAAGTGAGCGAGCACACACCAGCACACACACATCACAGTGTTTTTTTTAAATGTTCATCCCCTCCTTTATTTTTCATTACACACAGGCATGCACAGCCGGGGCGAATCTGATCTAACTTGTGCTGATCAAACCTCAGCGCGATAGTGGAGATAGCGAGCGTGGAGGAGGTAAATCGATAACTGGGCTCCCTATTACAGAAAGGGCTGACGCGCTGCATCGGGCTCCATCTGCTAACTGACAGCTGTAAAGATGAGCAACGACTATCCTGCTCCATAACCTGGAAAGAGAGACCTTTCCCGGAGCCTGCGATTTGTTCTCACTGCCACCAAATTGACTGCGTTTTATTGGAGTTTGCCCTCAGAGGTGAACGCACCCCGGAGCTCTTTATCGGGACCGTAAATGTGGATGGCGTTTCATCGAGGAGGCCGCCGGATTCGCCTGTTTGCCACATCAGAGGAAAGGGTTGCAGGTGCTCACATGCACATAAACACAACCTAAAATGAAGCACATGCATATAAAACAGGGGCAAAGGTTAAATGAATCCATATCTGTTTTTCTTTCGCCTTTGAATCGCAGCCTTTGCTCAAAAGCGGAGCAACATAGGATTTTCACGCCACGGGGGGGGGGGGCGCAGCTCAAAGCACTTTGTGAAGCCACGAAGTCAGGCCTATCTACAAGTGTCCTGCCCTTTTCCCTTCCTTTCTCCTCTCCCTCTCCTTGTCAGTAGCTATCACTGTCACAGTCCGGCTGCAGCCGTTTATCCGCTGGGAGCTGTCGCAGAGATGTGTCGCTGCGATGTGACGCTTCACACGCCTGCTGACACAACCGCCAGCCGTTGTTCACACATGTGACATCAATAAGTCTGTTCACGACACACACACACACACACACACACACACACACACACACACACACACACACACACACACACACAAACTACATGCACTTATCATCTACTGTCTGCGGACACCTTACTTATCCCTCAGGTTCATTTTTATTCGACCAGACACCACAGAAATCAGCTGAACTTTAGCTTTGTCTTGCTTTCCAGGAACAGTTTTGACAGTCTAAAGGAGACTAAAAAAAGAAAAAAAAAGCAGACTTTTACAGCTTCACTAGCTCGCGCTGAGTGAGAACTTTGCTGTTTTGCTAACGACTCTTTGGCAAGCTTGCTAATAGCCTCTCGTAGTCTCAGCTTTGTCATAAGCTGTCGCCCGTGGCATTTCCACAAGCTGGCTTCATGTGTCTATTTCCAGCAGCTGCAGCAGCAATACGAAGCAAGAGAGAGGAGAGAATGAGCGTGACCAGTAACGGACAGGGCAGGCGGCGAATAATGAGACTCGCCATTAACACCAGTGTTAACATTCAGATTTTACCGCTAATGAAGCATTCATGACCTTTTCTACATTTTGAGAACAGACATGATGCATCATCTCCCCTCATGTTTTCTTTTCCTTTTTTTTGAGAAACCAATCACGAAACAGGACTTGAGCTCATTTAAAAACTTGGTTCAAACTGCATAAATTGTGTGGGATTCCACGAGCATTTGGCAATTTGATAACTTTTTAACTAGGCCTGCACCGATACCAGTATTTGTATTGTAAGCCTAGCGTGACGTTAGAGAGTCCAGTGTGTGTGACGGTGACTCCGATCCGGGATACAATCCGTGAAGTCTGTGATCCGTTGCACCACTACGTAGCAGTGCAGAGTGTCTACAGTTTATTTGTCGGCGAGTAGACTCACCCGTGAGGAGACCCTAACTAAGATCCTGTCAGCCATCTGATGATTAAAGTGAAGGGGCTTATCCCCAGGCAGCCATCTCCGTTTCTAAAGCTGATGCAGAAGTTTCGTAAAATGTGCATTATCTCTACTGACCAACAGGGGGCGACTTCCCCGGTACTCACTTGATTTACAGTTTTTTTCAATCGCTAACAAGCGCTTACCCATACTTCAGATACTTTTTCTAAACTCTTAACACAGACTCACACCTACAAACCACAATTGGCCAAATGGATAATTTTCTTCTCAAAAACACATTTTGTTAAATATATACTAACTCTTCATTTCAAAATAGAACACATCTTTCTCTGCACACACTAACTTTACCAAAACACTGGAAATCTGACTCAAAATGAAATTATTCTGTCAAAGAATAACTCTTGTTTTCACTTCACAAGGTCATTCCAGTCAATCAAAGTACACCAGGTTTGTACATTACAAAAACTGCATAGACTTTTATGTTTCAGTTTTACAGGTATTTGCATGCAAAACATGCAATCCACTGTTTTTACATTACAGTTTTTCTTGATTGCTTTGATGCAGCAGTCAACTCAAACTCCACATTTTCAAAACAGTTAACACACAGGCCGAAACAGGGGCACTCATGGTCGAAATGACACATTTTGTTTGCAAAAGGCTCTAACCGTGCCAAAACATTTAAAATATGCAACAAAAGCAAATGTTGCCTTCAAACAACACAACTTGCAAACAAGTGTATGAGCTCTTCCAATCAACCATTACACAGTGGACAACAAAATACAAAATACAGCACTCAGTGAGAATCAGTGCACCATTGCTTGTCATTGTAGCCAATTACTGTACGTAGCTTTCATGCCAGTCAAATTTGTTGTCAAATTTGCCTTCTTGCAAAGAATTGGATCCAGAATCAGAAATGCTTTGATGCAAATTTTATTGATTCCATTGATTCTTTTTTTCCAACTGTGGCTGAAAACTGAAATACTTTAAATATTACACAAAATACATGTAAACCAAAATAAAATCTATTACAGTAAAGTATAAGAAATAGCCACTATTGATACTCAGTCTCTTCTGTCATGACGATGGAGCCACATGGCCTCATCCACGTCACATTCAATATCCTCTCTTGCAACCCAGACGCTGCACCTTTTAAGGCCTGCAGACTGATCGCTAATTGAAGATTTGTGTGAAGGAGTGTCAAACAGGTGCTTCAGTGGTTTCATACTGATGTGGGTAGTTTCTAATAGTTAGGAACAGATGGTTTCTTTTTGGTTACCATAGCTAAAACAATGGAGTTTGGACTGCTTGAATGACATCCGTGTTAACTGTTCTGCAAAAGGGTGGGGAAAATGTGTCAATCCAATGAGAAAGGGTTAACACATTTGCAAGAGGTGTCTTGTGCTCTGCTGAGACAGTGACGATGAAAACCGAGTGGATCCCAGTTTCTTTAAGCAGGTCAAAGCAATCAAGAAAAACTGTAAGTTTATTGGTTAGGAACTGTATGTCCACATGTAATGTTCACATTCAAAAGCATTCCAGTAAAAACCAAATCAGTTTTTTTTCCCTTGACTGTTTACTACAGGAGGTACAGTATAAATACTGTTTACAGTATGATAGAACAGAAAAAGTTTTACAGTATTGCTTACAGTGAACAAAATATCCATGAAACACACAGGAGCATTCTGAACAAAAAAACAATGGCAAAAAGTCTTTTTCTGTTTCTGTTTCCAAAAACATCCCTCCTCAAAGTCCTCCTTTTACTGTATAAGTAATGCCACTGAGTCTAAGCCAGACTGGAATCAGCTGTGGTTTGCCCAATTTACCCAACATAAATCAGCTGTGTGTCAATTATTCAATTGTTTGTTTATTATCAGCTGAGATATATTGTTTTAGAACTGATATCATTGCAGAAGAGGTTTTTAGACTGTATCTAAGGTTTGGAATATTGTTTTTGCCATTGTGGGATGTTGTGTGTTAACATTCGTAAATAATACAAAAACAATCCATAATTTTGTTGGGAGGTATAGCTTGTCTGTTAAGGAAATGTAAGCATTGTGGAAATGTGTTCACTGACTGCATATTGTTTGAAAACGACATGAAATGTGTGAATGGTATGGCCACAAAAGACCGATGCTGTGCTAATTGTGTTTAGAGTTTTGAAAATGTGACCACTGTTTGGACAAACGCTTGGTAGCGCCTGAAAAAAACTGTATTACCTCAGTAAACATTGTAAACATGAGTTTATGGTCTCAGTCACCTCTTTAATACAGCATGATGTTCATTTAGTAAATTATAGACCATAAAGCGAAGGATGCTTTAGGGCGGGGCTACTGTGATTGACAGGTTGCTACCAGAGACGTATACAGCGCATTCCAACTTTGGTAACATCCGTTCATTGGTTGCAAAAAGGCCAAGATGCCGAGGGGCATATTCCAAGATGACGCTGGCGAAATTGCC